>JAVSCE010022644.1:0-72899 GCA_032199065.1 Smutsia gigantea | reverse complement strand
GCCCAGGGGTTTTGTTCTTGGGTAGTTTTTTGATTACCAAATCGATTTCGTCACTGGTGATTGTCTGTTTAGTTTTTCTGTTTCTTGCTTGGTCAGTCTTCGAAGGTTGTATTTTTCTAAGAAGTTGTCCATTTCTTCTATGTTTTCCAGCTTGTTAGCATATAGATTCTCATAATATTCTCTTATGATTCTTTGTATTTCTGTGGGGTCTGTCGTGATTTTTCCTTTCATTTCTGATTGTGTTTATGTGTGTAGATTCTCTTTTTCTCTTAATGAGTCTGGCTAGGGGTTTATCTATTTTGTTTATTTTTTCAAAGAAGCAGCTCTTGGTTTTATTGATTTTTTCTATTGTTTTATTCTTTCTCAATTCTATTTATTTCTTCTCTAATCTTTATTATGTCCCTCCTTCTGGTGACTTTGGGCCTCATTTGTTCTTCTTTTTCCAATTTCGGTAATTGTGTCTTTAGACTATTCATTCGGGAATGTTCTTCTTTCTTTAAATAGGCCTGGATTGCAATATACGTTCCTCTTAGAACTGCCTTTGCTGCGTCCCACAGAAGTTGTGGCTTTGTGTTGTTGTTGTCATTAGTCTCCATATATTCTTTGATTTCTGTTTTGATTTGGTCGTTAACCCACTGATTAATTAGGAGAGTGTTGTTAAGTCTCCATGCATTTGTGAGCCTTTTTGATTTCTTTCTAAAATTTATTTCTAGTTTTATACCTTGGTGATCTGAGAAGGTTGGTAGGATTTCACATTTTTGAAATTACTGAGGTTCTTTTGTGGCCTAGTATGTGGTCTATTCTAAAATGTCCCATGCACTTGAGAATAGGTATCCTGTTGCTTTTAAGTGTGGTTCTGTAGATGTCTGTTAGTCCATCTGTTCAGTGTTCAGTGCCTCTGTGTCTTTACTTATTTTCTGTTTGGTTGATCTGTCCTCTGGAGTGAGTGGTGTGTTGAAGTCTCCTAAGATGAATGCATTACTGTCTATTTCCTCCTTTAATTCTGTTAGTATTTGTCTTACATATGCTGGCGCTCCTGTGTTGGGTGCACATATATTTATAATGGTTATATCTTCTTGTTGGACTGACCCCTTTATCATTATGTAATGTCCTTCTTTATCTTTTGCTATTTTCTTCGTTTTGAAGTCTATTTTGTCTGATACAAGTACTGCAGCACCTGCTTTTTTCTCTTTGTTGTTTGCATGAAATATCTTTTTCCATCCCTTCACTTTTAGTCTGTGTATATCTTCGGATTTGAGGTGAGTTTCTTGTAGGCAGCATATAGATGGGTCTTGCTTTTTTATCCATTCTGTTACTCTGTGTCTTTTGATTGGTGCATTCAGTCCATTTACATTTAGGGTGATTATTGATAGGTATGTACTTATTGCCATTGCTGGCTTTAGATTCGTGCTTACCAAGGGTTCAAGGGTTGCTTCTTTACTATCTAACAATCTAACTTAACTTCTTGTTAAGTTATTGTAAACACAGTCTGATGTTTCTTTCTTTCTCTCCCTTCTTATTCCTCCTCCTCCATTCTTTCTATAATAGGTGTTTTATTCTTTGCCTTTAGTTGGTATTTGGATGGTCTGCTTTCTTTGCTATGATTTTTTTTTCTCTGGTGACATCTTTTTGGCCTTAGGTGTGCTTCCCTCTAGAGCAGTCCATTTAAGATATCCTGTAGTGGTGGTTTATGAGACGCAAATTCTCTTAACTTTCGTTTATCTGGAAATTGTTTAATTCCTCCATCATATTTAAATGATAATCGTGCTGGATACAATATTCTTGGTTCGAGGCCCTTCTGTTTAATTACGTTAAATATATCATGCCATTCTCTTCTGGCCTGTAAGGTTTCTGTTGAGAAGTCTGATGATAGTCTGATGGGTTTTCCTTTGTAGGTGATCTTTTTTCTCTCTCTAGCTGCCTTTAATACCCTGTCTTTATCTTTGATCTTTGCCATCTTAATTATGTGTCTTGGTGTTGTCTTCCTTGGGTCCCTTGTGTTGGGAGATCTATGAGCTTCGGTGGACTGCGAGACTACTTCCTTCCCCAGCGAGGGAAAGTTTTCAGCAATTATTTCTTCAAAGACACTTTCTATCCCTTTTTCTCTCTCTTCTTCCTCTGGTACTCCTATAATGCGAATATTGTTCCGTTTGGATTGGTCACACAGTTCTCTTAATATTCTTTCATTCCTAGAAATCCTTTTATCTCTCTCTGCCTCAGCTGCTCTGTACTCCTGTTCTCTGTTTTCTATTCCATTAACAGTCTCTGGCATCTCATCCATTCTGCTGTTAAGCCCGTCGATCGCTTGTCTGATTTCTGTATTGTCTTTCCTCAGTTCCCTCACTTCCTCCGTCAGCTCTTGCACATTTCTCTGTAGGTCCATCAGCATGGTTATGACTTTTATTCTAAATTCTTTTTCAGGGAGGCTGTGGATTTCCATCCCTTCAGACTCCCTCTCTGGGGTTGTCTGGTTGATTTTGGTCTGAACCATATTCCTCTGTCTTTTCATGGCTGTATAATTTGGTCACTGATAGTTGCCACGTATGTCAGCTGGGCTCTAAGACTTTAAAAAGAGAAGAAAAAAAAAGGGAAAAAAAGAAAAAAAAGGAAAAAAAAGAAAAAAAAGAAAGAAAAGAAAAAACAAAAACAAAAGGAAAAACAAAACAAAACAAAAAAAACAAAAAAAAAGCCCACCGGATGTAGATTCTGTGGGAATGCTCTAGGTGGCGCTATTGCCCCACTATTCCACAGCTGTGACTGTGCCGCTCCGCACGGCCCTTTATCGCTCTGGCAGGGGTGGGAACGAATAGGAGGCTGTTGATCTCAGTGAGAAGTGTTAAGTATGGCTACGCTTCCTCAGTCGACAGCTAAGGCGTCTGAAACTCCCCAGGACTCCCAACCTGCTGGGCTGAGTGTGCTGGGGCGATCCGGCTCCTCCGCTGGGCTCCTGTCTCTTTAAGACCGCTGAAGAAAGCGCGCACTTTTTTTTTTTTTTATTTCCTTCCCGGGAGCCGGCTGCAAGCACCCTGGCGCGTTCCCCGCTCAGATCCTGCCCCTCTGTCTCTCCAATCTCCGCTGCACTGCGCAATGTGGGTCAACGCTCCCCGCGCAGATCACCGGGCCTGGCTACTTCACGGGATGTACTTCCACTCCCTCCCGGCTCTGAATCCTCTCCTCCCGCCGGTGCGCTGGGGTGGGGGAGGGCTCGGGTCCCGCCGGGTCGCGGCTCCGTATCTTACCTGCCTCTTGGGGTGCCGAGTGCTCTTGGGTGTAGCTGCACGCTGTGCGCTTTCCTGTGTATTCTCGTCTCTCTTTTAGGAATAGATGTATTTTCTGTGTTTTCGTAGATAAATATAGTGTTGGGAGGAGATTTCTTCCGCCCTGCTCACACCGCCATCTTCCCGGAAGTCCTGTCATGTTTATATTTAAGAGATTTTTGCCTATGTTTTCTTCTAAGAGTTTTATGGTTTCATGTCTTACATTCAGGCCTTTGATCCATTTTGAGTTTACTTTTGTGTATAGAGTTAGACAATAATCCGCTTTCATTCTCTTACATGTAGCTGTCCAGTTTTGCCAACACCAGTTGTTGAAGAGGCTGTCATTTCCCCATTGTATATCCATTGTTCCTTTACCATTCTTTGAAGAATGCTGTTGGTATTTTGATGGGGATTGTACTGAATCTGTAGATTGCTTTGGCAGGAAGGCGATTTTGACAATATTAATTCTTCATATCCATGAGCATGGAATGTGTTTCCATTTATTGGTGTCTTTAATTTCTCTCATGAGTGTCTTATAATTTTCAGGGTACAGGTCTTTCACCTCCTTGGTTAGATTATTCCTAGGTATTTTATTCTTTTTGATATAAATGGAATTGTTCTCCTGAATTCTCTTTCTGCTAGTTCATTGTTAGTATATAGGAATGCAGCAGATTTCTGTGTATTGATTTTGTATACTGCAACTTTGCTGAATTCAGTTATTAGTTCTACTAGATTTGGGATGGATTCTTTAGAGTTTTTTATGTACAATATCATGTCATCTGCAAACAGTGACAGTTTAACTTCCTCCTTACCAATCTGGATGCTTTTCATTTCTTTGTGTTGCCATAGCTGGGACCTCCAGTACTAGGTTGAATAAAAGTGGGGAGGGTGGGCATTCTTGTCTTGTTCTAAATCTTAGAGCAAAAGCTTTCAACTTCTGGCTGTAAAGTATGATGTTGGCTGTGGGTTTGTCATATATGGCATTTATTATGTTGAGTTTCTTGCCCTCTCTACCCATCTTGTTGAGAGGTTTTATCATGAATGGATGTTGAGTTTTGTCAAATGATATTTCAGCATCTATAGAGATAATCATGTCATTTTTGACATTCTTTTGTTGATATGGTGTATTATGTTGGTGGATTTTCGAATATTGTACCATTCTTGCATCCCTGGAATAAGTCCTTCTTGATTGTGATAAATGATTTTTTTGGTGTATTTTTGAATTCAATTTGCTAATATTTTGTTGAGTGTTTTGCATCTATGTTCATCAGGGATATTGGTCTGTAATTTTCTTTTTTTGTGGTGTCTTTGCCTAGTTTTGGTATAAGAGTGATGCTGGCCTCAAAGAATGAATTTGGAAGTACTCTCTCCTCTTCTAGTTTTTGGAAAATCTTAAGGAGGATGGGTTTAGGTCTTCTCTAAATGTTTGATAAAATTCAGTGGTGAAGTCATCTAGTCCAGGAGTTTTGTTCTTAGGTAGATTTTTGATTACCAATTCAATTTCATTGCTGGTAATTGGTCTGTTCAGATTATCTGTCTCTTCCTGGGTATTATTCTAGAAAATTGTCCATTTCTTCTAGGTTATCCAATTTGTTAGCATATAATTGTTCATAGTATTCTTAAATAATTATTTTTGTTTTGTGGTGTCCATAGTGATTTTTCCTTTCTCATTTCTGAATATGTTTTTCTTGGTAAGTGTGGCTAGCAGTTTATCCATATTTTTTATTTTGTTAAACAATCAGCTCCTGGTTTCATTGATTTTTTTCTACTGTTTTATTCTTCTCAATTTTATTTATTGCTGCTCTAATCTTTATTATGTCCCTCCTTCTACTGACTTTGGGCCTCATTTGTTCTTCTTTTTCTAGTTTCATGAATTGTAAGTTTAGACTGTTCATTTGGCCTTGTTCTTCTTTTTTGAGGTAAGCCTGTATTGCAATATACTTCACTTTAAGCATGGCTTTTGCTGCATCCTACAGATTTTGCAGTGTTAAGTTATTGTTTTCATTTGAATCCATATATTGCTTGATCTGTTTTTATTTGGTCATTGATCCATTGATTATTGAGGAGCATGTTGTTAAGCCTCCATGTGTTTGTGGGCTTTTTTGTTTTCTTTGTATAGTTGATTTCTAGTTTCATACCTCTGTAGTCTGAGAGCCAGTTGGCACAATTTCAATCCTGTATTTACTGAGGCTCTTTTTGTGTCCTAGGATGTGAGCTATTTTGGAAAATGTTCCATGTGCACTTGAGGAGAATGTATATCCTGCTTCTTTTGAGTGGAGTGTTCTATAGATTGTTCTAATGTGTTGACCAGGGCCTCTGTCTCCTTACTTATTTTCTGTCTGGTAAATCTGTCCTTTGGAGTGAATAGTATGTTGAAGTCCCCTAAAATGAATGTATTGCATTCTATTTCCCCTTTTAATTCTGTTAGTATTTGTTTCACATATATACATGCACCTATTTTGGGGGCATAGATGTTTATAGTGGTTATATCCTCTTGTTGGAGTGACCCCTTTATCATTATGTAATGTCCTTGATTGTCTCTTGTTACTTTATTTGTTTTGAAATCTATTTTGTCTGATACAAGTACTTCAACATCTGCTGTTTTCTCCCTATTGTTTGTATTAAATATCTTTTTCCATCTCTTCACTTTTAGTCTGTACGTCTTTGGGTTTGAGATGAGTCTCTTGCAGGCAGCACATAGATGGGTCTTGTTTTTTGTTTTCCATTCAGTGAGTCTATGTGTTTGATTGGTGCATTCAGACCATTTACATTTAGGGTGATAATTGTTAGTTACGTACTCATTGCCACTACAGGCTTTAGATTTGTGGTTATCAAAGTTTCAACGGTAAATTCTTTGCTATCTAACAGTCTAACTTAACTCACTTAGTATGTTGTTACAAACACAATCTAAAGGTCCTTTTTTTTTCCTGCTTTGTCTCCATTCTTTATATATTAAGTATCATATTCTGTACTCTTTGGCTATCACTTGACTGACTTTGGGGGTACTTGATTTAATTTTGCATTTGCTTAGTAATTAATTGGTCTACTTTCTTTACTGTGGTTTTATTTTTTCTGGTGACTGCTATTTAGCCTTAGGAACACTTCCATCTATAGCAGTCCCTCCAAAATACACTGTAGAGATGGTTTGTGGGAGGAAAATTCTCTCAGCTTTTGCTTATCTGGAAATTGTTTAATCCCTCTTTGAAATTTAAATGATAATCTTTCCTGGTAGCATATTACTGGTTCAACGTCCTTCTGTTTCATTGCATTAAATATATTATTCCACTCCTTTCTGGTCTGTAAAGTTTTTGTTGAGAAGTCTGATGATAGCCTGATGGGCTTTCCTTTGTATGTGATCTTATTTCTCTCTCTGGCTTCTTTTAATACTCTTTCTTTGTCCTTGATCTTTGCCATTTTAATTATTATTAAATGTTGTGTTGTTTTCCTTGGGTACCTTGTGTTGGGAGATCTGTGCACCTCCATGGCCTGAGAGACTATCTCCTTCTCCAGACTGTGGAAGTTTTCAGCAATTACATCCTCAAAGACACTTTCTATTTCTTTTTCTCTCTCTTCTTCTTCTGGTACCCCTATACGGTGAATATTGTTCCATTTGGATTGATCGCACAGTTCTCTCAATATTCTTTCATTCCTATAGATCATTTTTTCTCTCTGTACCTCAGCTTCTTTGTATTCCTGTTCTCTAATTTCTATTTCATTTACCATCTCCTCTATTTCATCTAATCTGCTTTTAAATCCCTCCATTTTATGTTTCATTTCAGATATGTATTTTTCAAAGTCTCTATCTAATTCTTGAATTCCCTGAGGCCTTGAATATTTTTCTGTAGCTCTGTGAGCACGTTTATGATTTTTATTTTAAATCTCTTTCAGGAAGATTGGTGAGTTCAGTTTCACTTGGTCCTCTTTCTGGTGTTTTTGGTATTTTAGTTTGAAAATGTTCCTTTGATGTTTCATATTCGTAGGCAATGCCCTCTAGTGCCGAAGCTCTACTCTCTGGAGCTACTCAGCCCCTGGAATGATGGTGGGTGTTGCAGGCAAGCAGCGGTGGTGCCTGCCATGAGGAAAGACCTTTTTTTTGCTTCCCAGCTGCAGTGCCTGCCTCCACTGCCAGGACCAGTGGGCTGAGCACATAGAGATGAACTCTATGATATGCACTTGTAGCTGCTGTATGCAGGACTGCCCTCTTGCTGGCCTGGCACAATGAGGGTGCAGCCAGTTTGCCAGCAGGTGCCACCTGGGAGGAAAGAGCAGCAGGCTTCATATCATGGTGGGGGGCCTCAGAGCTGCGTTTGCAGCCAGTGGGATGGAGCACCTGAAGCTCCTGAGAGTTCCCAACCTGCTGTGCTGCATGCACTGGGACAAATTTTTCCACCTGTCATTTCTCCTGAGCAGCAAGCTCTGTGCAATTTTTGTCCCCTTAGCAACCCTCTCACTGTTAGGAAGTCTCTTGGAGTGCCCACCTTTCTTTTGTCCTGGGTGGCTGGTTGTTGGTACTATTCATCACAAGCAGCTGGAATCTCAGTCTTTCCAAGTATTCTGCCTCTTTTAGCTCCCCAACACCACTAATCACCAGAGCACCATGTAATGTAGGTTTGTGCTCCCAGAGAAGATCTCCAGGGCTGGGTGTTAAGCAGTCCTAGGCCTCAAACCCCTCCCTGCTCTGTTTCTCTTCCTCCTACACTTGAGCTGTGGTGGGGGAAGGGCTTGGGTCCCGCCGGATCATAACTTTGGTACTTTACACTTTTCCGTGAGGTCTGCTCTGTTCCCCAGGCGTAGGCAGTCTGCTGCATCCTTCTCTCCTTTTGATCTTTCAGGATTAGTTGTATTTGCTATATTTTCATATTATAGGTGGTTTTGGTAGGAAGTTTCTATCTCACCTCTCACTTTGCCAACTTTAAGCCAATTCCCCTACAAGTTAATTTTAAATTTTACGTAGTGTTATCTTTAGAAAAACGAAGAGAAATGACGGAATGTAACCTCTTGACACATCAAAGTGCTACAGCACCAGGTGTGGACTCAAGTGGCACCCATTTGCAGACTCTTGGGCTCCAGAATTCTATCATCACATTTAGTGGAACCATCTTGTGGGCTTACCACAGAATCCACTCCTCTTACTTAAATCTCACATAACATAGAAACTCTCATTCTGTACAGAAAAAAACAGCCTTTACCAAGTCAAACATCAAATAGGGGCTCCTGGTGATTAATCCCATGGTTCTTCAGTGATTACTTGTTAACTCTGTAGTCAGTGAGTAATTTAAAACAGATATCTTCATGCATTATTCAGTAAAACCAACCTCTGATACAATGTGTGACACCACAATTCTGAAGGGAATTTGCTGCCTTTGATTATTTGTGCATTTCCTTCCCCCAAATTCCCAAATATTCAGTTACAAGATTATCTGCCGATCCAAATGACAGTTTTATTAACGTCCCCATTCAATTGTATTGACATTGTTTTTTCCAGTGTTCACATCCCTTCCAAATACCTCACATGGTGGGCAATCCATGAACATTCCTGTTGCATTTACAATGTTGTCCCAACTGGACCTGACAACTGAGTTGTTCTGATTACACATATCCATATTTAGACAAAACTCTTGTGGCTTCACTTTCTCTCTTAGAAAGGAGACTTTCAGCTGAGTAGTCTTTCAGCTTCAGTGTTTTAGTGAAAAACTTTTGAAATGAAATTTTTATATCCAAAATACTTTTGGAAATAATGGCTTGGCAATGAAGTCTTTATGCTATTGATTGGATAGTGTTGTATAATATTGTAGACTAATGAATTTATATATATCATACTTAAAAAAACACACAAGATTTATGCTGCTATTTGTTTTTATAGTCACTCCCAGGTTTATGTGCCAGCTCCTCAGTCCATCTGGACAAATGATCAAGAAAGGTATTCTCTCTGCTTTATTCATATTCTCTTGACTTCTGTTCGATCAAATCATCAAGCCCCTCCTAAATTTATTTATTACTGGCCAAAAGGTAAGTACCAGCATGTAAAAAAAAAACTTTAGGTGCCTAAGTAATTACCAAACATGGTACTTTTGTTCCATAATGGATTATACTTAGGAAGAAGGAGAAGTATCCTATTGGTTTCCTGTTGTTGCCATAAGAAATGACCATAAGCTGGTTGTCTTAAAACAATAGAAATGTATTCTTTCACAGTCTGGATGTTAGATGTCTGTAATCATGGTGTCAGCAGGGACACATTCCCTGTAAAGATTCTAGTACAGGGTCCTTCCTTGCCTCTTCCAGCTTATGGTTGCTTGTGGCTGCATTAACTCCAATCTCTGTCCACATCTTCACAAGGCCTTTGCCTCCTTCTCCCTGTGTCTGTTCTTTTCTGTGTCTCTTAAAAAGGCATTTGTCGTTGGAGTTAGGCCCCATCTGGATAATCTAGGATGATCTCAATTGAGGACCTAATTAATTACCTCTGCAGAGACCCTTTTTGACATAAGATCATTCACATGTGCCAGAGGTTAGGATGTGAACATATATTGACTATTTCCTTTCCCAGATTGGGAATATTTTCAGCAATTATTTCCTCAAAGATACTTTCTATCCCTTTTTCTCTCTCTTCTTCTTCTGGTACCCCTATACTGCTAATATTGTTCCTTTTGGATTAGATGCACATTTCTGTTTTAAATCTTTCATTCCTAGTGATCCTTTATTCCTCTTTGTTCCTCAGCTTGTTTTCTTGCTCTCTAATTTCCATTTCATTTACTGTCTCCTCTACCTCATCTAATCTGCTTTTAAATCCCTCCATTGTAAGTTTCATTTCAGTTACTGTATTTTTCAAAGTTTCTATTTATTTCTTGAAGTCCTCCCTGAGATCTTGAATAGTTTTCTGTAGCTCCGTGAACATGTTTATTTTGAAATCTTAGCAACTTTCAAATTTATAATACAATATTATTGAATATAGTCACCATGCTGTACATTATAGACCCATGATTTGTGTTATAACTGGAATTTTGTATCTCTTGATCTCTTTCATTTATTTCACCTTTACTCCACATCCTTGCAGTCACTTGCTATTTCTTGTCCTTTTTATAATAACCATTCTGACAGGTGTGAAATGATACCTCATTGTGGTTTTGACTTGCATTTCCCTGAGATTAGTGATGTTGAGATCATTAGTGATGATCTTTTCATGTGCCTGTCACCAACTGTATGTCTTTGGAAAAATGCCTACTGAGATCCTCTGCCTATTTTTGAATTGAATTTGTTTTCTTTATTGAACTATATGAGTTCTTTATATATTTTGGATATTAATCCCTTATTGGATATATAATTTGCAAATATCTGCTCACATTTCATTAGGTTGCATTTTTATTTTGTTGATGATTTCCTTTGCTGGGAGGAAGCTGTTGTTTGATGTACTCCCATTTGTTTATTTATTGCCTTTAGAGTCAGATTCAAAAAAATATTGTCAGGAGTAATGTCAAGGAGCTTACCATATATGTTTTCTTCTAGGAGTTTTATGGTTTCTAATCTTACATTCAAGTCTTTAATCCATTTTGAATTAATTTTTGTGTATGGGGTAAGATAGTGGTCCAGCTCTACTTTTTGCATGTAGCTGTCCAGTTTTCCCAGCACCATTTATTGAAGAGACTGTCCTTTCTCCATTGTATATTCTTGCCTCCTTTGCCATAATTAATTGACCATATATGCTTATGTTCATTTTTGGGATTTTTGTTCTGTTCCACTTATTTGTTTTTATGCCAAATACCATACTATTTTGATTATGAGAGTTTTGTAACATAGTTTGAAATCAGGGAATTTGATGTCTCTAGCTTTGTTCTTCTTTCTTAAGATTGCTTGGGCTCTTTGGGATACTGTATGGTTCTTCTTTCTCAAGCTGCTTGGGCTCTTTGGGATACTGTATGGTTCCATACACATTTTAGGATTGTTTGATTTCTGTGAAGAATGCCATTGGAATTTTTATAGGGAATGCACTGAAACTCTAGTTTGCTTTGGATAATAGGGAAAATTTTACATTATTAATTCTTCCTTTTCATAAGTATGGAATATCTTTTCAAATATTTGTGTCTTCTTAATTTTCTTTCTTGAATGTCTTATCATTTTCACTGTACAGGTCTTTAACCTGCTTGTTAAATTTATTCCTATTTGTTTTATTCTTTTTGATGCTATTGTAAATGGGATTATTTTCTTAAATTGTCTCTCTGATAGTTAATTATTATTGTATAAATTACTTAGCTCCATTTCTTGAAGGATTTTTTCTGGGCTTTTATATTCTTATGTTTGAAACATATTCCTCTGTTTCCTCATTTTGCTTAACTTGCTTTGTTTTTATGTGTTAGGTGAGTCAGCTATCTCTCCCAATTTTGAAGGGGTGGACCTATGTAGGAGATGAACCTTATCATTAAACACTGCCCTAGTTCTTGGTTGTCTCTTGAATTGTCTCTCAGATTGTTTCAGACCCCTTGGACCAGAAATGCAGTCCCCCACTGGCCACCAGATCCAGGTGCTCAAGGAGTGTACCTTGTGTGGCCTGTGTGTGTACTTACTGGCTTTGGGACCATGGGGGAAGTGGGGTTCTGTCTGACATCCTTGATGGGGTCATGGGATCAGTGTGTGTGGACAGGGTGCTCACCTACCACCTCTGGCAGGGTCAGGCAGTGGCACAAGGACATGGGAGCAATCACCTGTTACCCCAGGCAGGTCTGAGACACCAGTTATGTGTGTATGTATGTGTGTGTGCCTGTGCTAGTAGAGTGAAAGTACAAAAATGGCACCCACCAGTGCCTGTGGTAGCAAGGTAGGAGAATGTAAAAATGGCACTTACTAGGGCTTCATCCCCAGAGATAGTCCCAATGGCCTTTCTTTCTCTGGTAGATGCTTTAAAATTAGCAAATAAACCAACTTCACATATGATATTTTTTCCAAACTGCTGCTTTTGTGCTGGGTCCTGGGGCAAGTGGGTCTGTGTGTAAACCTTTTAAGAACGAAATCTTTCCCTACAGCCCTATGGTTCTACTGGAATGTAAGCCATGTTCATTTTCAAAGTCAGATGTTTTATGGGCTTGTCTCTCTGGTGCAGGTCCCAAGGGCTGGGTTGCTTAATGTGGGGTACAAACCCCTTGCTTCTCAGAGAGAAATTCCATATTTATGAGATCCTTCCCACTTGTGGGTCGCTGAGCTGAGGGTGGTGTTTTGGAGAGACAGGAACTCTGCTTCTCCTACCTGTCTCAATGTGGACCTTTATTCATTTATTATGTTGTAGCTATTCAGGTAGTTCTCAGATTCTTTTCAGAGGGAATTGTTCTATATATAACTAGATCTGTTGTATCTGTGGGAGGAGATGATACAGGATCTGCCACCATCTGGAATTCCTCCCTGGCTTTTATTTTCCTCAATATATCTTTCCTGGGGAGACACAAATCAACCCATAATAGGATTCTACAAGGATTTTCTACAAAATTTATAGAGTTAAAGGGATATTCTTATGTTAGTCATGTTACATATGGTAAGACATTTTACATTGACAAGAATATTAAATGTATTACGCCATTGCATCATATATCCATTCTGAATAAATAAGAGCCCATAATTATCCATCCTGACGTTGCCCTTAGAAAGTAAATGCAGAACATTTGAGAAGCAACACAAATTCATCAGCTCAGTGTGGAGGCATGGAGATGTAATTCCTTGAAAATACTCTCAGATTCCATGAATACAGTACTTTACCAAATTTGTAGATAATAGTCAAACAGCTGACTCATGTTTCTGGATTTCTGGAAAACAGACACCATGCCACAGTACATACTGATGTGTGTACTTAAAAAACAAATGAGGGAAAGAGCTGACGGTCCCGCTGAAGGGTCAGAGTAGGCAGAAACACTATGTACTGGCTGAGTTCTTGGACAAATTCAATCTCAATTTCCTGTCAAATGTTTTGCTCATTTCAGCATCACACCATTTTTCACAGCTGTACACTTTTAAAGCATGTAGCGCCTATAAATACGCTTGTTTTAGAAATAGGGAAGCATAACTTTTAAATAAAACAAGGTAAAGTCATTCAGACATGTCTTGGAAGACATTACCCAGCTGAAAGACTCAGAGACTTGAGACTGTGTTTTGTTTGAGGGGCAGCTCAGCTGATGGAAGCCTCCAAATTCCTGACAAATCATGTTGACTGGAAAATGGCTAGTTGTAATTCTCAAACATTTTGGTTTCAACCAACATTTTTTTCCTTTATAGAGGTATAGTTAAGGATATTTAGAAAATATGGTATCATTAGTTTGTCTTTATGCCCAAACTACTAAACAAAATTTTATCACATGATAATCAATAATATAACTCAAGAGCCGAAGTGATACCAGGTACTAGGGGCAAGGGAGGGAAAGAAAAAGGCAGTGGGGAGCTGAGCTGCACTGGATATGCCGCTGAAGCCACTACTGCTGGTGCAGAGCACAAATGGAGTTTTATTGGCCTGTGGTGTGGCCCAGTGGTAAAGCTGGCTTTGGAGCCAACTTCCTTGAGACTGCACACACAGATCTACCTTGTGTCTTTTGGGTGTCCTGACAAATTGCTTAATTTCTCAGTGCTTCAACTTTCTTGCTTTTGTAAGATAGGAACAGTGAAAAATCATTTTACAGCATTGTAAATCAAGAGTAAATTTTGTAAACAACACAGATTTTTGTGCCTCAGTCCAGCTCAAGTGAATCAGAATTTCCAGGGGCAAGGCCTGGGAATCTGAATATTTAATGACAACCCTAATATCTGTGCAATTAACAAACTCTGAGTACTTTGAGAAAAATGAATTACATATGGTTTATAAAGTGCTAAAATAGGGGCATGTGGCTAATAGACACTAAATGAATGCTGGTTTTCTTTCCACCTCTTTACTTAGTATGTAGAGATAAAAGACACATGCTCATGTTCCGTGGTTATAGTTGAGCAAGGTAGAAGAATAATACTTCCAGGGTCTCTTTGACTTCTGATTATCAAGTGTTCTGAGAGACAAAACTTTTGGATAGGATTACTAGTTTATGATCCATCAGCCTACCAAGTGCTGTGATTTCTTTATTATGGAGTATATCATTTTGGGGGAGTACATTTTACCTTTAAAAATGACTAATATTTAAGTATATAACATATTGAAATGGATTACTGGAATTATTCTGTTGACATGTAAAAAATATGACTATTAGCTTTATTTTGAATTAACAAAACATTCAAGTCTTGCTTTGCAAATTTTTTTTTTAAATGGAGCACTTTTACCTAAACTCAAGTGGTACCAGAGTGCCAAACTCTTGGGCTAGTTTGAGCTGCATGGCAAATCAAGTAAACTTGTCAGAGCCTGAGGATTCTAGACGCTACAGGGGGAAAAGCTGGTTCATAAGACATTTTATTTAGAATATTGATTTCATTTTTTAAACATGGATAGAACAAGTGTTCTTCATTACTTCATTCCAAAGCAATTTTCAGTTGTGGCTTTTCCTAAGGAATATGGTAAGCTCATTTTGTAAGAACTTCTGTTAACATTACAACATTGATAATTGCAAATGTGACAGGGACAAAATTGTGAGTGTCCACAACATCTTTTCCTTCTCTTACCCATGAAAGAACATTCTGGCATTGCCCTGGAGTTTCTGCTCCCCAACTCAGCCCTTATTATTCAGATTACTGTAATTGGGATGCCCAAGAAATGGAAATGGATGATTTCCATTTGGACATGTGGGAGGAGGGAAAAGTCATGGAGGTAGAAAGAAATGGGATATAGAAAGAAAATCCTGTGTGGGTGGGGGATGAAGAATAATGGGCAAGGGAGAGAGTTTTGGGAAGAAGCTATCCCAGCTGCATGGAGGCATCTGATATAGGCAGTGATGAGAGAGGGTTTTAAAGATGTTTTTTTGGGTATTAAGAATGTATTTCCTTATTTGGAATTTCCATAAGAGACTGAAAAAACCCCCAAACCTTGGAAGTTCATTTCACTACCTTTTGGCTGCCAAACTACAATTCTTTGATCGTAACACTAGGCTGATCTTGGACCACATTAGACTCCAGGATTTACTTGGGTTTCACAATTTAATTGAATGCATTAAGAAAAACATTTTGATTATTTCAAAAGACCTGACTATATAATCAAATACCACTTATAAAGATTCTATCATTTTGATTGATGACAAATTTATGACCCTAGTTGATTAGGTTCCAAAACTCAAGGTTTAAAGATTTTTATGATAATCCCATTGGATTAAAATCAATACATATTCAAGTTAATTGCTTAGGAACCAAGAGAACATGGAACATGTGAGAAATTAAGGGAAATGAACTTAGTTCTAAGACTTCTGGCTGCCTGGAACTTTGAGAAGCAAGTTGTTTTCCTTTGGGAACTACATTAGTATTTTGGGTTATCTCTGTTGGTGAGTGCAGTCATGTGCACCACCAGAGCAACGTCATGGGTATGTGATTTCTACAGTCTCACAGGGCCCATGCACAGGGGGGGGGCCCTATACTTGGTTTAATGGTCTGCTGCTGCCATCTTGAAATTCTTAAAAAATTTTAACATTTTCCTTTTTCACTAGGCCCCACAAATTATGTAAATGAACCTGTGTATAATTAGTGGGAACTAGACTCTAGATTTTTTATTAATCAGTCACAAGATTAATTTATTAAGAAGCTTTTTAAAGCATTTTTTGAATAGGTAATCATTCAGCTGGTTCAAAATTATTAAAAAATTGACAAGAAAATACCTTTTTATCTCTGTCTCTCATCTAATTCCAACTCTTTTCCCACATAAATGGTGTTATTAGTTTCTTATGTTGTATCCTTCCAGAGTTTCTTATGCATAAAGGAAATATGAATGAAGAGTCTTATATTTATTCCTACGAAAGGGAATGCACAATCCATATTTTTATGCATGATATTTTTTCCACATACTATTTCTTGGAGCTCTTACCATATCTGTGCATTGGGAACTTTCTCTTCCTTTTTTTTAAGTTGCATAGAAAGTTATTGTATCAATGGCCCATTATTTATTTAACTCTTTCCTATTGCTGGTAATTTGGCTTATTCTCACTCCTTTGCTATTATAATCAAGCTGAAATGAATAAATAAATAGCATTGTGCATTCATCCTTTTGCTCATGGGTAAGTATAGCCATAGGATAACTTCTCCAAAGAAAACTGCTTAGCCAAAGGTTATATATATTTATAATTTCAGTAGATAGATAAAATTGGCCTCCAAAGATATATTAATTTACACCAGTGATGTGTGAGAGTATGTTTTCCTACAGTCTCAACAACGAAGTGAGTTTTGAAACTTTTGGATATTTCTGATAGTGATGTTTTAATTTGCACTTCCCTTTTGAGTGAGATGGAATATTCTTTCACATATTTAAGAGTAATTAGTTTGAAACTGCCAATTTTTGAACAATTTTGACATACAAAAACTGCAGTTTCATGATTTAACCTAATTTCGTACTTTTTTCTAAACTGTCTGTTCATATCTTTTGCATATTTTTTAGTTCTGTTGGTCTTTTCCTTAGTGATTTTCAGGAGATCTTTGTATATCAGCCTTTTATGTTTCAAATATTTTTTTTCCAAAATTGTCTTTTGACTTCCTTTTGATATTTCTATCCATGCAGAAGTTTCATATTATCAATCACCACTCTTTCCCATTTATGGTTTATTGATTTTTGAATCATAGTCAGAAAGATCCTCCCCAGTCCAAAATTACAAAGAAATTTCCTTATAGCTCCAAGGTTATATAAAAATGATCTCTTTTTAAAAAAGGATGATTTATAGTTTTACTGTGAGTAATAGAAATATATATAGAAAGTCCTTGAGAGGAATACAGAGAGAAAATAGAAATCTTTGATTCATTTGTAATTTGTCCTGGCATAAGATGTGAGGCATAGATTCAATTTTATTTTATTTTATTCTTTCTAGTTGGCTACCTAGTTGTTTCTGCACATATATTGAACAGGATGTTTCTCCCCACTGGTTTGATATGCTACTTTCATCAAATGCTAAATCCCAGTTAGCATTTGAGTTGATTTTGAGACTTTTTAGTCTCTTCTATTGGTGTGTCTCTTTGTATGCTAGTACCTTACTGGTTTAATGATTGAGATCAGCCCCATGACCCATAGCAACATCTAGCAAGAGAAAAATCTGTGCCAAGAAAGACAATTTTTCATCTTAGTATCCTGATAGTTCCAATTAAGAACATAAAAGTACTGTATAAGCAGATTTGTGTCAAAGATTTTTCTGGTAGAAACTTACTTATATCAGTAGAAAGTAGAAAAGAGAGTAATAATGAGTGTGATTGTTAGTGCTATGTGTCAAGTTGTCTAGGTTATGGTCTCCAGTTGTCTAGTCAAATACCAGCCAAGAAGTTGCTGTGAAGGTATTTTTTAGATGTGATTAACATTTACAGTCAGTAGATTTTGAGTAAAGCAGATGATTCTACATAGTATGGGTGGGCCTCATCTAATCAGTTGAAGTTTGTAAGAGTAAAGACTGAGGTTTCCTGGAGAAGAAGGGATTCTTCCTCAGGACTGAAACACAGAGAACCTGCCTGATGTCCAGGCTGTCTGGACTACCTGATGGATTTTGGACTCAAGACTGCAACATCTACTTTTACCTGAATTTCTAGCCTGCTGACTTGACTTATATATCTCAGACTTTCTGGTCCCACAATTACCTGAGTCAATTCATGAGCCAATTTATTAAAGTAAATCTCTCTCTCTCTATGTCTTATTTATTGTTTGTCTGGAGAATCCTGACTGAAACACAAGGGAAGTAGGTGAAAATTGTGATCAGATACCTGTCTCTATACCCTTGCTCTCTACCATCCTCACTAGGGTACTTTGTTTTATTGGAAAGAGGAGCTGTATGAGATGAATGGAAAGATTCTTTAGCCAATGAAGGGCCTGAAGATCATTTTCTTTAGGAGATAATTTATTTTTTAGGAGATAATTTATTTTGCTACTTTTGAACCATGAGATTTTTATAGAATAACATGAGCTCCTTGAAATCATTGAAAATTGGCTTTTACTGAAAGAGTATTTACCTAAGAATTGATATTATCACTACTTATTTTGAAAGAGAACTTTTTTAAAAATACAGAGATTATTTAGCACTTTCCCAATTTTTAGATTTTCCAGTTCCCCACTACAAACATATATATGCTTATGATTATGATAAGTATATATACTTGTGATTATAGTTTACTATAAAAGGTACAGATTAGGACCAGCCCAGTGTAAAACACATAGAGTGAGGTCTGTATGGGTCCTGAACACAGCTACAATGTTCTCTCCCTGTCTCCACCAAATTTTAAAACAGATTATATTACAGCTTTGTTTTAATTGGGCTTTTCAGTGGTCGAGTTGGTTTTTCTGTCATAACTCTCAGCAATCCAAGATTGTGTAGTCTGAGAATTTCACACATACGTAAGCATAAGATGAGTAAGTCTGGTGTTTATGTAAGTGTCACTGCTTTAAAACAAAGGCGCCTGCTCAGAGGCAGGAGGCAGATCACTCAAACATGGTGACAGTGTTTTTATTTCCCAACCAACTACAGGTCTGGATCAAAGAATATAACCACTAGCAATTTCCCTGACTTGGAAAATAGTATGGCACTTAAGTTGCAGCACTGTATGCATTAAAAAAAAAACTGGTGAAGCTATAATATGAGTCTCAGAGTACATACTGCTAAATATTATTACTTGGAGAAATGAAAAATGAGTATCTGGCTATCTGATTGAATGTGGGCCCTCTCATCGCTGAATCACAAAAAAGGAAACTCGCAAAAGAATATCCCAAATTTGGGCATGTCAACCTTTATACCTGATCAAAATCAAGCTATAAGGCTAGTTTTGTATAAATAAAGATACAAACCTAGGAATGAGAAGATAAATAAAATATGTTTTCTAATCGCATAAGGAATATTAAAAAAAATCTCATTGGGTTTTTCAAGCCTTAGGAAATAAGCACTGATTTAGTTATCAAAATATTGGGCAAAGCTTAAAACTGTCATTTTACATAAGGAAATCAAGTGTAGTGCAGTGGCTTTCACAGTTTTCTTAAAACTGAGACTTTTGTCTAAAATGTTTTATGAATGAAGTCAGGGGGTGGGAGAGGTCAATGCAGAAAACAGGTCAAAACAGAATTACTCTCAGTCTTGCAACCCAGGTTCTTGGCCCTGCCACCTGCCCTGCCATTTCCAGGGAGGCACTGTGGAATGTGGAACTCTAAATGCATAATGCAAAATGCAGTTTGAAAATCACCAGTCCACTGTTTACAGTCTTAGGACAGCACTCAAATTAGGGATTCAAAAGGTACCCTTGAGAGATCATCAAGAAAGCACATGCATCGCAACTTACTGGGTGAGAGATAAGGCAACCTTCTGCAGGAGGAGATATGACTGTTCCAGAAACAGCTGCATCTCTAGCTATGAGCTGTTACTACTAATGGCATGGCTCCTGCTCTGACTGCCACTACTACTGTTTTTAGTCTCTACTGATTCATGACCTACCACTGCCATTTTTTTTCCTGCCCTCCCAAAGAGTTAAGAGTGGGGGGTCAAAGGGAAAAAAAATGAATGACCACAGACCACTTATTTTCCATTTATGCTCCAGAGTGCCAGACTTCATTGCTGATAAATAGAATAATGAAAATAAATATAGTTCACCTCATTTATCCAGTTATTAGTATAGTGTCTAGCTATGAAGTAGGTGCTAAACATACTTGATATATTTCATAGCAACTTTGTGGGGTGGGTATTTTTGTTATTCCCACTTTATAGATGAGGAAACTGAGGTGCAGAGAGGTCAAATTGCCCATGGTCACAGAGCTCCCAAGTGAAAAACGAAATAACTATTCTGTTTATATTAAGATTGTTTGGGGATTTCATTCAGAAAGGGTCAAGAGGCATTGATGTAGTGGTTTTAGACACCTAACCCAACTCCACGCTGAAGTTTACAAAGGTTTACTTGGACCCCCTCTGTACCATGTGTGCAGAGAAGCACTGGCCGTGGGCAGATGCTGCTTGATGAGCAGAGGTGAGGCAGCCTCAAGCAGGAGTGGAAGGATGGCTTTGGAATGCCCCGGATGGCTTCCAGCGAGACAAGGTCACTTTCTTTCATGAGTGATGCTCTGGACTGGCTGTTGGCAGAAACTAAGCCTAAGAGGAGGCAGGGTTCCTGGTGCTCCTGTCAGAAACTGAAGGATTGAAAATTCATGAAGACTGGGGAGAAATGTTTGGTGGGCATGAATCAGTTCAGCCATGCAGATGGAAATCAGCAGAACTCTTGATTGTCTCTATAATTTCTGAATACCTTCTCTAAAGTGTTCAGTGGTTCCTTTTGCACCCACACTTCATAGATTCCCTTATTTTTGCCTTGATTGCCGGGCAGTCCCTTTGTATCTTCCACCCATCACCTATTTTACACTAGTGAGGCTTCTTCAATGTTAGGAAGTTGGGCTTTATTTTCTGTGTCTACTTCAAGTTTTTAGGTTTCACCCTAGTTATTTTTTTCCCATTCTTTAATATTCATAATTGATTAAGTATCTAAGTTCCTGTTTTTCTTTTTAAAACTTATCTTGAAAGCCTCTTCCTAGATGACTCCCTTGCCTGACTTCATTGCTCACCTCCTATCCTTCCTGTGCCCCTCAGGACAGAGGCACCATGTGCATTCAACAATGAGGATGGCATTTGCCTTGGTGAAGAGGTAATGCGGATAGATTCTTGTTGATAATTTCTGCAAGATGTTCATAAAACAAGACTATCTCAACTTCCAAGGCAGGTTACCAACTCCTCAGCTCTCCTGGGAGAAAGATATACCTTTTGTTCTAGAAGCTGGCAGAAGGACAAACCAATGGCCTAGGGAATTTTTAGGGGTTACTAACAAAACTCAGGATAACCAAAAATATAAATAAAAAAATAGTGACCTTAGAAAACAAATCACTTGAAGCTTAAAACTTTTTCTAAAGTTTGTATGGGAATGTCTTTAATATTAGCTTTTATATCCGATGAAACTAGCAACAGACCTTAAACAATCAAACTGTTAATCACTTCTGAACTCACATTTGTTATATTTTAATCATATTTGGGCCAAACCTTCAACATTACTTTAGGATAATTTATTTAGCTCATATACCTGAATATTAAAAAATCATGAATCAAATTCCCTCTTGATCCACCTCTAAGTTCCCAAAATTATACCCCAAATTTACACTGCTTATAGTTTGCCTTTACTGAACATGGGGCTAATTTAAATGTATTTTATTGATCAACATGATGGGGATGTCTATATTTGACTTCTATTTAGGTATAGAGATGGAAAATGCTGCTGAAATTTTCTATACTGTTTTGTTCCAATCCCTTCCCCCTTTTCCCCCTGTACTCTTTTATCTGTTCATTCAGTAAATACTTAGAGTACTTATTGAGTACAGATGATCAGCATGCTAGATGTGTTGGAACTGAGTTGGAACTGGAGAGGAAAGGCTCTTGGCCAGTGGTCAGATGCTTAGAAAGACTTTTATTTAAGATCCTTACTAAGTAGTGTTTTGCCATCACCCAGGAAGTAACACAGGCTCTGGGAGAGAAGAACTTTACTTATTATATAATGTTTGGGGAAAGTTCTTCAACCATTCTGAGCTTCATATTTATCAAATATTAAATCAATATTATTTATCATGGATTTTTAACTGAGAGTAATCATTATTTGAGTAACCCTGTTCCTTCTTTCTCAGTATATCTAAAAAACAACATAGATGAATGACAATGGAATAGAATGAATTAAACAAAGATAGCACCCTCCTCTCATAAGGATGTTGTTCATTCTCTGCCAAAATGCTCATTTGACCCTACAGGTTAATTTAATTTAATTTATTTTAGTTTTCATTTATTAAGGCATCACTGATAAATACTCTTATGAAGGTTTCACATGAAAACACTGTGGTTTCTACATTCACTTATATTCTCAAGTCTCCCCCCCATACCCCATTGCAGTCACTGTCCATCAGGGTAGTAAGATGCCATAGAGTCACTACATGTCTTCTCTGTGCTACACTGTCTTCTCCATTAAGCCCCTCCTACCATGTGTACCAATCATAATACCCCTCAATCCCGTTCTCTCACCCTCCCCACTGACCCTCCTCCACCTCTCCCTGACGCCTCCCCACGCCTCAGCTTTGGTAACTGCTAGTCTATGGGTCTGCTGCTGTTTTGTTCCTTCAGTTTTGCTTCATTGCTACGCTTCACAAAAGAGGGAAATAATTTGGTACTTGCCTTTCTCTGCTTGGCTTATTTCACCGAGCATAATACCCCCTAGCTCCATCCATGTTATTGCAAATGTTAGGATTTGCTTTCTTCTTATGGCTGAGTAATATTCCATTGTCTATATGTATCACGTCTTTATCCACTCATCTACTGATGGACACTTAGGTTGCTTCCATATCTTGGCTATTGTAAACAGTGCTGCAGTAAACATAGGGGTGCATATGTCTTTTTGAATCTGAGAAGTTGTATTCTTTGGGTAAATTCCTAGGACTGGAATTCCTGGGTCAAATGGTATTTCTATTTTTAGTTTTTTGAGGAACCTCTATATTGCTTTCCCAATGGATGAACTAATTTACATTCCCACCAACAGGGTAGGAGGTTTCCCCTTTCTCCGCATTCTCACCAGCGTTTGTTGTTCCTTGTCTTTTGGATGTTGGCCATCCTAACTGGTGTGAGGTGATATCTCATTGTGGTTTGAATTTGCATTTCCCTGATAATTAGTGATGTGGAGCATCTTTTCACGTGCCTGTTGGCCATCTGAATTTCTTCTTTGGAGAAGTGTCTGTTCAAATTCTCTGCCCATTTTTTAATTGGATTATTTGCTTTTTGTTTATTGAGGTGTGTGAGCTCTATATATTTTGGATGTCAACCCTTTATCGGATATGTCATTTATGAATATATTCTCCCATACTGTAGGATGCCTTTTTGTTCTATTGATGGTGTCCTTTGCTATACAAAAGCTTTTCAGCTTGATATAGTCCCACTTGGTCATTTTTACTTTTGTTTCGCTTGCCCAGGGAGATATGTTCATGCTCATGTTGTGTCCAGGAGATTTTGCCCATGTTGTCTTCTAAGAGTTTTATGGTTTCATGACTTACATTCAGGTGTTTGATCCTTTCAAGTTTACTTTTGTGTATGGGATTAGACAATGATCCAGTTTCATTCTCTTACATGTACCTGTCCAGTTTTGCCAACACCAGATGTTGAAGAGGCTGTCATTTCCCCATTGTATATCCATGGTTCCTTTATCAAATATTAATTGACCATATATATTTGGGTTAATATCTGGACCCTCTATTCTGTTCCACTGCTCTATGGGTCTGTTCTTGTGCCAGCACTAAATTGTCTTGATTACTGTGGCTTTGTAGTAGAGCTTGAAGTTTGGAAGCAAGATCCCCCCTGCTTTATTCTTCCTTCTCAGGATTGCTTTGGCTATCGGGGTCTTTTGTGGTTCCATATGAATTTTAGAACTATTTGTTCCAGTTCATTGAGGAATGCTGTTGGTATTTTGATAGGGATTGCATTGAATCTGTAGGTGACTTTAGGCAGCATGGCCATTTTGACAATATTAATTCTTCCTACCAAGAGCATGGGATGAATTTCCATTTGTTACTGTCCTCTTTAATTTGTCTCATGAGTGTCTCATGAAGTTTTCAGAGAATAGGTCTTTCACTTCCTTGGTTAGGTTTATTCCTAGGTATTTTATTCTTTTTTGATACAACTGTGAATGGAATTGTTTTCCTGATTTCTCTTTCTGCTAGTTCATCATTAGTGTATGAAATTCAACAGATTTCTGTGTATTAATTTTGTATCCTGCAACTTTGCTGAATTCAGATATTAGATCTAGTAGTTTTGGAGTGGATTCTTTCGGGTTTTTTATGTACAATATCATGTCATCTGCAAACAGGGACAGTTTGACTTCTTTCTTACCAATCTGGATGCTTTTATTTCTTTGTTTTGTCTGATTGCCATGACTAGGACCTCCAGTAGTATGTTGAATAAAAGAGGGGGGAGTGGGCATCCCTGTCTTGTTCCTGATCTTAGGTGAAAAGCTTTCAGCTTCTCACTGTTAAGTATGATGTTGGCTGTGGGTTTGTCATACATGGCCTTATTATGTTGAGGTACTGGCCCTCTATACCCATTTTGTTGAGAGTTTTTATCATGAATGGATGTTGAATATTGTCGATGCTTTTTCAGTGTCTATGGAGATGACCATGTGGTTTTTGTCCTTCTTTTTGTTGATGTGGTGGATGATGTTGATGGATTTTCGAATATTGTACCATCCTTGCATCCCTGAGATGAATCCCACTTGATCATGGTGCATGATCCTCTTGATGTATTTGTGAATTTGGTTTGCTAATATTTTGTTGAGTATTTTTACATCTATGTTCATCAGGAATATTGGTCTGTAGTTTTCTTTTTTTGTGGGGTCTTTGCCTGGTTTTGGTATTAGAGTGATGCTGGTTTCACAGAATGAGTTTGGAAGTACTCCCTCCTCTTCTATGTTCTGGAAAACTTTAAGGAGAATGGGTATTATGTCTTTTCTAAATGTCTGATAAAATTCAGTGGTGAATCCATCTGGCCTGGGTGTTTTGTTCTTGGGTAGTTTTTTGATAACCGATTCAATTTCATTGCTGGTAATTGGTCTGTTTAGATTTTCTGTTTCTTCCTTGGTCAGTCTTGGAAGTTTGTATTTTTCTAGAAAATTGTCTATTTCTTCTAGGTTATCCAGTTTGTTAGCATATAGATTATCATAGTATTCTCTAATAATTCTTTGTATTTCTGTGGTGTCCATCATGATTTTTCCTTTCTTGTTTCTGATTCTGTTTATGTGTGTAGATTCTCTTTTTCTCTTAATAAGTCTAGCTAGGGGTTTATATATTTTGTTTATTTTCTCAAAGAACCAGCTCTTGGTTTCATTGATTTTTTTTCTATTGCTTTATTCTTCTCAATTTTATTTATTTCTTCTCTGATCTTTATTATGTCCCTCCTCTGCTAACTTTGGGCCTCATTTGTTCTTCTTTTTCCAGTTTCAATAATTATGACTTTAGACTATTCATTTGGGATTGTTCGTCCTTCTTTAAATAGGCCTGGATTGCTATATACTTTCCTCTTAGAACTGCCTTCACTGCATCCCACAGAAGTTGGGGCGTTGTGCTGTTGTTTTCATTTGTCTCCATATATTGCTTGATCTCTTGTTTTAATTTGGTTATTGACACTTGATTATTTAGTAGCATGTTGTTAAGCCTCCATGTGTTTGTGAACCTTTTTGTTTTCTTTGTACAATTTATTTCTAGTTTTATACCTTTGTGATATGAGAAGTTGGTTGGTAGAATTTCAATCTTTTTGAATTTACTGAGGCATTTTGTGGCCTAGTATGTGGTCTATTCTGGAAATGTTCCATGTGCACTTGAGAAGAATGTGTATCCTGCTGCTTTTGGGTGTAGAGTTCTGTAGATGTCTCTTAGGTCCATGTGTTCTAGTGTGTTGTTCAGTGCCTCTGTGTCCTTACTTATTTTCTGTCTGGTTGAGATGTCCTTTGGAGTGAGTGTTGTGTTAAAGTCTCCTAAAATGAATGCATTGCATTCTATTTCCTCCTTTAATTCTGTTAGTATTTGTTTCACATATGTTGGTGCTCCTGTGTTGGGTGCATGGATATTTATAATGGTTATATCCTCTTGTTGGACTGACCTCTTTATCATTATGTAATGTCCTTTGTGACCTTTTGTCACTTTCTTTGTTTTGAAGATTATTTTGTCTGATACAAGTACTGCAACACCTGCTTTTTTCTCCCTATAGTTAGCATGAAATATATTTTTCCATCCCTTTGCTTTTAGTCTGTGTATGTCTTTGGGTTTGAGGTGAGTCTCTAGTAAGCAGCATATAGATGGTCTTGCATTTTTTTCCCATTCTGTTACTCTGTGTCTTTTGATTGGTGCATTCAGTCCATTTACATTTAGGGTGATTATCAATAGATATGTACTTATTGGCATTGCAGGCTTTAGATTCATGGTTACCAAAGGTTCAAGGGTAGCTTCTTTACTATCTAACCATCTAACTTTAACTCACTTATTATGCTATTATAAACACAGTCTGATGATTCTTTCTCTCCCTTCTTATTTTTCCTCTTCCACTCTTTATATGTTAGGTGCTTTATTCTGTTCTCTTTTATATTTCCCTTGACTGCTTTTGTGGATAACTGATTTTATTTTTTGTCTTTAGTTAGTATTTGTTTGGTCTGCTTTCTTTTCTGTGATTTTATTTTCTCTGGTGACATCTACTTAGCCTTAAGAGTACTTCCATCTAGAGCAGTCCCTTTAAAATACACTGTAGAGGTGGTTTGTGGGAGGCAAATTCCCTGAACTTTTGCTTATCTGGGAATTGTTTAATCCCTCCTTCAAATTTAAATGGTAATCTTGCTGGATACAGTATTCTTGGTTCAAGGCCCTTCTGTTTCATTGCATTAAATATATCATGTCATTCTCTTCTGGCCTGTAAGGTTTCTCTTGAGAGGTCTGATAATAGCTGGATGGGTTTTCCTTTGTAGGTGGTCTTTTTTCTCTCTCTGGCTGCTTTTAATGCCCTGTTCTTGTCTTTGATCTTTGCCATTTTAATTATTATATATCTTGGTGTTGTCCTCCTTGGGTCCCTTGTGTTGGGGGATCTGTGGGCTTCCATGGTCTGAGAGACTATTTTCTTCCCCAGCTTGGGGAGGTTTTTATCAATTATTTCTTCAAAGACACTGTCTACCCCTTTCTCTCTCTCTTTTTCTCCTGTACCCCTATTATATGAATATTGTTCCGTTTGGATTGGTCATATGGTTCTCTTAATGTTCTTTCATTCCTAGAGATCCTTTTATCTCTCTCTGCCTCAGCTTCTCTGTATTCCTGTTCTCTGATTTCTATTCCATTAACAGTCTCTTGCACCTCTTCCAGGGTGCTCTTAAATCCTTCCATTGTTTGTTTCATTTCTGTTAACTCCCTCAGGAATTCATCCCTTAGCTCTTGCATATATCTCTGCAGGTCCATCAGCATGGTTATGACTTTTATTTTGAATTATTTTTCAGGAAGATTGGTTATATCTATCTCACCAGACCCTCTCTCTGGCATTTGAGTGATTTTGGACTGGACCAGGTTCTTCTGCCTTTTCATGGCAGTAGAAGTGATCACTGGTAAGTGGCGCATGCGTCAGTTGGGAGAACAAAGTCCCTTCATGCTTGCTGTGCTGGTTAACCGCACACAGGGAGCAGTCTCTGGGTTAATCCCGTGAACTGCCTGGCCCTCGGGATAGCCTAAGTTACTGCCAGGGGTCACAGGAGCACAGCGTGTGTTCTCCTTTGAGAATGGCACCCCTTCTTGCCTTCCATACTTTCCACTGGCTTCCTCTGCCTGTTCTGGGTAGCTGCTCGCAGGGGGAAGCCTCTGGATCTGGCCTGGTTAGCTGTGTGCTGGGAGAGGACTCTGTGTGGTTGCTGTGGGTAGGGCTGTTCCTCGGCTACTCTGCAGCAATGGCGGGTCACCGGTTTGCTTGCAGTGCCGGTGGGGGAGAATGAACGGCAGGGTGCTTATTGCTGTCAGGGGCTTCTACATTTCCAGCAACGGGATTAGGGCACCTTAAGTTCCTTAAAATTCCCAGCCTACTGGACTGAGTGTGCCAGGACAATTTTGTCCACTGGTTAAACCCTTGTCTCTTTAAGATTTTTAAAGCACCTACTTTTTTTTGTCCCAGGGCAGCTGGCCGTGGGGACCTGTTCACAGCCTCCATTTTGGATTTTACTTTTCTGTTTCTCTAATATTCTGTACACCATGCAATGTGTGTCTGTGCTCTCAGTGCCGATTACTAGGGCTGGTTAATTAGCAGTCCTGTGCTTCCACTCCCTCCCCACTCTGATTCTTTTCCTCCTGCCAGTGAGCTGGGGTGGGGGAGTGCTCAGGTCCCGCCGGGTCATGGCTTTGTATCTCACCCTTTTTCTGAGACGCTGAGTTCTCGCAGATGTAGATGTAGCCTGGCTGTTGTACTGTATCTGCTGGTCTCTCTTTTAAGAATAGTTGTATTTGCTGTATTTTCCAAAATATATATGGTTTTGGGAGATTTCCGCCACCCTACTCACACTGCCATCTTCGTCTGCTCAAAGCCTGCCTATGTATTCTACTAAGAGTTTTATGGGTTCATGAATTACATTCATGTTTTGATCCATTTTGAGTTTACTTTTGTGTTTGGAGTTAGACAATAATCCAGTTTCATTCTCTTACATGTAGCTTTCCAGTTTTGCCAACACCAGTTGTTGAAGAGGCTGTCGTTTCCCCATTGTATATCTATGGCTCCTGTATCATATATTAATTGACCATATATGTTTGGGTTAATATCTGGACTCTCTATTCTGTTCCACTGGTCTATGGGTCTGTTCTTGTGCCAGTACCAAGTTATCTTGATTACTGTGGCTTTGTAATAGAGCTCGAAGTTGGGGAGCATAATCCCCCTGCTTTATTCTTTTTTTTTTTTAGGGAAGCAGAGTCAAAGTTTTATTTAAACTTACACACTTAGAGAAGGTGAGGGTGACCTTAAGACAGGGACTGTGGGTTTAGGCAGAATGGGTGAGGGCCTCTGGAGAAAGCAAGGCAAGATAATTATGGTCAGAGTAATGTAACAATGATGCCAGGGTTCTTGTTCATGAAGCTGAAGAATGAGCTTCACAAACATTCAAGGTAGGAGAGCAAGGTACAGGCTTTTATTTAGAAATAAAGTGAGGGAAAAGAGGTCCTGGCTCACTCCAAGAGGGGACAAGATAGCCTCCCCCCTGCTTTATTCTTCCTTCTCAGGATTGCTTTGGCTATTCAGGGTCATTTGTGGTTCCATGTGAATTTTAGAACTATTTGCTTTAGTTCTTAGAAGAATGTCATTGGTATTTTGATAGGGATTGCATTGAATCTGTAGATTGCTTTAGGCAGGATCGCGATTTTGTCAATATTAATTCTTCCTATCCATGAGCATGGGATGTATTTCCATTTGTTGGTATCTTCTTTAATTTCTCTCATGAGTGTCTTATAGTATTCAAAATATGGTCTTTCACTTCCTTGGTTAGGTTTATTCCTAGTTATTTTATTCTTTTTGATGCAATTGTGAATGGAATTGTTTTCCTGATTTCTCTTTCTGCTAGTTCATCATGCGTGTATAGGAATGCAACAGATTTCTGTGTATTAATTTTGTATCATGCAACTTTGCTGAATTCAGATATTAGTTCTAGTAGTTTTGGAGTGGATTCTTTAGAGTTTTTTTTAATGTACAATATCATGTCATCTGCAAACAGTGACAGTTTAACTTCTTCCTTACCAATCTGGATGCCTCTTATTTCTTTGTGTTGTCTGATTGCCATGGTGAGGACCTCCATTACTACGTTAAGTAAAAGTGGGGAGAGTGGACATCCTTGTCTTGTCCCCAATCTTAGAGGAAAAGTTTTCAGGTTCTTGCTGTTAAGTATAATGTTGGCTGTGGGTTTTTCATATATGGCCTTTATTATGTTGAGTTACTTGCCCTCTCTACCCATTTTGTTGAGAGTTTTTATCATGAATGGATGTTGAATTTTGTCAAATGTTTTTTCAGCGTCTATGGAGATGATCATGTGGTTTTTGTCCTTCTTTTTGTTGATGTAGAATATGATGTTGATGGATTTTCAAATATTGTACCATCCTGGCATCCCTGGAATAAAGCCTACTTTATCATGATGGATGATCTTTTTGGTGTTTTTCTGAATTCGATTTGCTAATATTTTGTCGAGTATTTTTGCATCTATGTTCATCAGGGATATTGGTCTGTAATTTTTTTTTGTGGTGTCTTTGTGTGGTTTTTGTATGAGAGAGATGCTGGTCTCATAGAATGAATTTGGAAGTATTCTCTCCTCCTCTACTTTTGGAAAACTTTAAGGAGGATCGTTATTAGGTCTTCACTAAATGGTTGATAAAACTCAGCCGTGAAGCCATCTTGTATAGGCATTTTGTACGTAGGTAGTTTTTTATTATCAATTCAATTTTTTTTGCTGGTAATTGGTCTGTTCAGATTTTCTGTTTCTTCCATTGGAAGGTTGTATTTTTCTAGAAAGTTGTCCTTTTCTTCTAGGTTATCCAATTTGTTAGCATGTAATTTTTCATAGTATTCTCTAATAATTCTTTGTATTTCTGTGGTGTCCATAGTGATTTTTACTTTCTAATTTCTGATTGTTTATGTGTGTATACTCTCTTTTTTTCTTGGTCAGTCTGGGTAGGTGTTTATTTTATTTATTTTCTCAAAAAACCCAGCTCTTGCTTTCACTGATTCTTTCAATTGTTTAATTCTTCTCAGTTTTATTTATTTCTGCTCTAGTCTTTATTATGTTCCTTCTTCTACTGACTTGAGGTCTCATTTGTTCTTCTTTTTCTAGTTTCATTAATTGTGTGTTTTGACTGTTTATATGGGACTGTTCTTTCCTGACGAAGCTTGTATTGCAATATACTTCCCTCTTAGCACAGCCTTCTCTGTGTCCCACAGATTTTTCAGTGTTGGGTTATTGTTATTGTTTGTCTCCATATATTGCTTGATGTCTCTTTTTATTTGGTCATTGACCCATTGATTATTTAGGAGCATGTTGTTAAGCCTCCACATGTTTGTAGGATCTTTTGTTTTCTTTGCATAACTTATTTCTAGTTTCATACTTTTGTGGTCTGAGAAGCTGGTTTGTACAATTTCAATCCTTCTGAATTTACTGAGGCTCTTTTTGTGGCCTAGGATGTGACCTATTCTGGAATATGTTCTATGTGCACTTGAGAAGAATGTGTATCCTGCTGCTTTTGGGTGGAGTATTCTGTAGATGAGATGTCTGTTAGGTCCATCTCTTCTAATGTGTTATTCAGTGCCTCTGTCTCTTTACTTATTTTCTGTGTGGTTAATCTGTCCTTTGGAGTGAGTGGTGTGTTGAAGTCTTCTAAAATGAATGCATTGCATTCTATTTCCCCCTTTAATTCTGATTGTATTTGTTTCACATATGTAGGTGCTCCTATGTTGGATGCATTGATATTTATAATGGTTATAGCCCCTTGTTGGAGTGACCCATTTATCATTATGTAACGTCTTTCTTTGTCTCTTTTTTTGTCTTTAAGTCTATTTTGTCTGGTACAAGTACTGCAACACCTTCTTTTTCTCCCTATTAGTTGCATGAAATATCTTCTTCTGTCCATTCACATTTAGTCTGTGTTTTTCTTTGGGTTTGAAATGAGTCTCTTGTCAGCAGCATATAGATGGTTCTTGATTTTATCCATTCAGTGACTCTGTGTGTTTTGATTGGTGCATTCAGACCATTTACATTTAGGGTGATTATTGATAGATATGTACTCATTGCCGTTGCAGGCTTTAATTTTGTGGTTACCAAAGGTTCAAGGGTAATTCACTATCTAACTGTCTAACTTAACTCATTTAGTATGCTATAACAAACACAGTCTAAAGGTTCTTTTTTCCCAATTTTTGTTCCTCCTCCATTCTTTGTATGTTAGGCATCATTTTCTGTACTCTTTGTCTATTGCTTGACTGACTTTGGGGGTAGTTGATTTAATTTTGTGTTTGCTTAGTAATTAATTGGTCTACTTTCTTTACTGTGGTTTTATTTTCTCTGGTGACAGCTATTTAGCCTTAGGAACACTTACATCTATAGCAATCCCTCTAAAATACACTGTAAAGATGGTTTGTGGGAGGTAAATTCTCTCACCTTTTGCTTATCTGGAAATTGTTTAATCCCTCCTTCAAATTTAAATGACAAATTTCCAAGTAGAGGATTCTTGGTTTCAGGCCCTTCTGTTTCATTGCATTAAATATATCATGCCACTCCCTTCTGGCCTGTAAGGTTTCTGTTGAGAAGTCTGATAATTGCCTGATAGGTTTTCCTTTTTATGTTTCTTTTATGTTTCTATGTGATCTTTTTTTTCTCTCTGGCTGCTTTTAATACTCTGTCCTTGTCATTGATCTTTGCCATTTTAATTATTATATGTCTTGTGTTGTCTTCCTTGGGTCCCTTGTGTTGGGAGATCTGTGCACCTCCATGGCCTAGGGAATATCTCCTTCCCCAGACATTTTCCTCCTCAAAGACATTTTCTATCCGTTTTTCTCTCTCTTCTTCTTCTTGTACCCCTATACTGTGAATGTTGTTCCGTTTGGATTGTTCACACAGTTATCTCAATATTCTTATATGCCTAGAGATCCTTTTTTCTCTCTGTGCCTCAGCTTCTTTGTATTCCTGTTCTCTAACTTCTATTTCATTTACCGTCTCCTCTACTTCATCTAATCTGCTTTTAAATCCCTCCACTGTATGTTTCATTTCAGATGCTGTATTTTTCAAAGTCTGTATCTCATTCTTGAATTCCTTCCTGAGGTCTTGAATATTTTTGTGTAGCTCCATGTGCATGTTTATGATTTTTATTTTGATATCTTTTTCAGGAAGATTGGTGAGCTCACTTTCACTTGGCCCTCTTTCTGGTGTTTTTGGTATTTTGGTTTGAAAAGGTTCCTTTGATGTTTCATATTCGTAGGTGGTGTCCTCTCGTGTCCAGAAGCTCTACTCTCTGGAGCTGCTAAGCCCCTGAATAATGGTGGGGGTTGCAGGTGAGTAGCAGTGGTGCCTGCCATGAGGAAAGTCCTCTTTTTTGCTTCCCAGCTGCAGTGCCTGACTCCAGTGCCAGGGCCAGTGACCTGAACGCACAGAGAGGAGCTCTATGATATGCACTTGTAGCTGCTGTAGGCAGGACTGCCCTCTGGCTGGCCTGGCACAATGGCGGGTGCACTGTTCTGTGAGGTGGTGCTGGCTGGGAGGAAAGATTGGTAGGCTGCATATCACATTGGGGGGCCTCAGAGAAGTGTTGCCAGCTGGGGTATGGAGTGTCTGAAGCCTCTGAAAGTTCCCTACCTGCTGGGATGAGTGCACTGTGACAGTTTTGTCCACCTGTCCTTTCCCCTGAGTAGCAAGTTCATGTGCAATCCTTGTCCTTTTAGCAGCCCTCTCGCTGTTAGGAAGTCTCTCAGAGTGTCTCTTTTGTCCCAGAGTGGCTGTTGGGTACCTGTTCTCTACAAGCAGTTGGAATCTCAGTCTCTACAAGTATTCTGCTTGTCTTAACTTTCCAACACCCCTAATCTCCAGAGCACAGTGTAATGCAGGTTCGTGTTCCCAGAGCAGATCTCTAGGGCTAGGTGTTCAGCAGTTCTAGGCCTGAAACCCCTCCCCACTCTGTTTCTCTTTCTCCTGCCGGTGAGCTGGGGTGTTGTAAGGCCTTGGGTCCTGCCACATCATGGCTTTGGTACTTTACCCTTTTCCATGAGGTCTGCTTTCTTCCCCAGGTGTAGACATTCTGCTATAGACTTCTTGCCAGTTGCTACTTCAGGATTAGTTGTATTTGCTATATTTTCATATTATACATGGTTTTGGAAGGAAGTTACTGTCTCCCCTCTCACTCTGCCATCTGTAAGCCAATCCCCCTACAAGTTAATTAAAAATTTTGTGTAGTGTTATGTTTGGAAAAACTTACTAAGAGAAATGACAGAATGTAATCTTTGACACATCAAAGTGCTACAGCACCAGGTGTGGACTCAAGTGGCACCCATTTGCAGACTCTTGGGCTCCAGAATTCTATCATCACATTTAGTGGAACCATCTTGTGAGCATACCACAGAATCCACTCCTCTTACTTAAATCTCACATAACACAGAAACTCTCATTCTGTACAGAAAAAAACAGCTTTCACCAAGTCAGACATCAAATAGGGGCTCCTGGTGATTAATCCCATGGTTCTTCAGTGATTACTTGTCAACTCTGTAGTCAGTGAGTAATTTAAAACAGACATCTTCATGCATTATTCAGTAAAACCAACCTCTGATACAATGTGTGACACACACTTCTGAAGGGAATTTGCTGCCTTTGATTATTTGTGCATTTCCTTCCCCCAAATTCCCAAATATTCAGTTACAAGATTATCTGCTGACCCGAATGACAGTTTTATTAACATCCCCATTCGGTTGTATTGACATTGTTTTTTCCAGTGTTCACATCCCTTCCAAATACCTCACATGGTGGGCAATCCATGAACATTCCTGTTGCATTTACAATGTTGTCCCAGCTGGACCTGACAACTGAGTTGTTCTGATTACACATATCCATATTTAGACAAAACTCCTGTGGCTTCACTTTCTCTCTTAGAAAGGAGACTTTCAGCTGAGTAGTCTTTCAGCTTCAGTGTTTTTAGTGAAAAACTTTTGAAATGAAAATTTTTATATCCAACATACTTTTGGAAATAATGGCTTGGCAATGAAGTATTTATGCTATTGATTGGATAGTGTTGTATAATATTGTAGACTAATGAATTTATGTATATCATTTAAAAAACACAAGATTTATGCTGCTATTTGTTTTTACAGTCAGTCCCAGGTTTATGTGCCAGCTCCTCAATCCAACTGGTTAAATGATCAAGAAAGGTATTCTCTCTGATTTATTCATATTCTTTTGACTTCTGTTGGATCAAATCATCCAGCCCCTCCGAAATTTATTTATTACTGGCCTAAAGTTAAGTACCAGCATGTAAAAAAGAAATAAAATTTAGGTGCCTAAATAATTTCCAAACATGCTATTTTTGTTCTATAACGGACTATACTGAAGAAGAAGGAGAAGTATCCTATTGCTTTCCTGTTGCTGCCATAAGAAATGACCATAAGCTGGATGTCTTAAAACAATAGAAGTGTATTCACAGTTCTGGAGGTTAGGAGTCTGTAGTTAAAGTGCCCTCAGGGCCACATTCCCTCTAAAGGTTCTAGTACAGGGTCCTTCCTTGTCTCTTTCAAGTTCTGGTGGCTTGTGGCTGCATTAACTCCAATCTCTGTCTCCATCTTCACATGGCCGTTGCCTCCTCCTCCCTATGTCTTTTCTTTACTGTGTCTCTCATAAAGGCACTTGTCATTGGAGTTAGGCCCCATCTGGATAATCCAGGATGATCTCAACTGAGGACCCTAATTCATTACATCTGCAGGGACCCTTTTTGAAATAAGATCATTCATATGTGTCAGAGGTTATGAAGTGAACATATCTTTTCAGGGCTACCATTTAATACATACCATAAACTAAGTTTTATCACTATACATTTACCTTTGTGTGTATATAAACTATTTCATAACAACCGGTTATTTTCATCTTACCAGTCATATAACTCTGAATTCACTAAAACAAATTTATTTGATAGAACCAAAACGTTAGTTTGCCCTTTAAATTCAATTCAATGTCAATAATTTATCCTGGAGATATTTTCATACACAGCTTGAAAATGGCAAAGCTATTTTTACTAAAAGGTACATTTTGTTTTAGGCAGATGAGTTGATGGAATTGACCAATTACCCAAGGGCTTGTTGAGTGGAGAAACCTTGTATTTGCAATTCAGAGGTCGTTACCACTAGGTGGCAGTCTTGGCTGCCCTAATCTCTGGACTTAAGGGTTTCTCCAAGAAGTGACTGTATTGGGACCATTTCCATGTTAAATACAACAGCACGATTAAAATATTAAGATACATATGAATATATTTATACTGTATAAATAAAGAAATGGGATAAAGAAATTCTGTCTGGAGGATAGAATTTCCAGACACTTTGAGATATTGTCTTCAAATTTTCTTTTTTTGGGCTATATCTGTAATTCTAAATACAGTTGGTCTTATGAATAGCCCCTGTCCTTTGGGGCAATGGCTCTCCACCTTGGCTGCGCACCGGAATCCTCCAGGAGCTTCAAAGAATCCTGATGCCACTTGCTGTCTGTGGACCTTTTCAGCTTGGGCTCCCCGTGCCTGGGCAAATCCAAATGTCTCATGCGGCACACGAACATCGCACAAACAGACTCGTGCACTAGAGAAAAGTTGAGTGTGATAGAGGAAAGATGCAGTGTGAGGAAGGAGGCTGAGAAGGAAGAGGCCCACCCAAGGAGAGCTGCCCTGTCACACCGGTGGCAAGGTCTCCATAAACAGCCTTGTTGAGAGGACCGTGTCACGACTGGAACTCACATTTCCCTCACCGCCCTGTGCACCCACCTACTAAGTCCGCATGATGCAGGACAGCCTGTGCGATTCCGTTTCTTTTCACCACAGGAGTAGGGCCCAGAGGACCTTCCACTGGGTAGGATGTGAATGCTCTAAGTTTTTCCCTCTTTGGTCTCATCCCTCGTACCCGCTGGGGTTCAGGAGACTTGAGCGCAGGGGACTTGGCTAATCCTCCTTCTGCTGCTTAAAGCTACCAGGTTACTGACTCCTGGTTGGCTCAGGTTCCAATAAATCTGGAAGCGGAAGAATGGGAGCAGTGGTTCCCAACATTGACCCTGCCTGACCCCAAATTCTGTTTTTATTAGAGATTTCTTAAAAGTGCTCACACATTTCTTTTCAACATTAACTTTCATAAGTTTATGTCAAGCAGAGCACTGTAAGAGGAATCTCATTGGAAAAGGCAACAGAATAATCAACTTCCCTTAGTGCCCACCCCTTCTCCCCCCTTTTTTGAATTATATAATTTTTGTCACTACTGCTAGTTGGGAAACATAATGCAGAAGAAGAGCGGTTCTCTGCCAAGGAGGGACAGCGCCCCACTGTCTCAGAAATGGAGGGTGAGTCTTCAACCATTCTTTGCCTAGGATAGAGTTACATGCACACTTTTCTTGGGCAAAGAGGATTAGAGTCTATCAGTCCTTCTTAAGCTTGATTACATCATGAAATGCCTTCTTAAAAATACTCATCCCAGGGTTCTAACCATACAGATTTTGACTGAATGGGTGTGGGGTGTAGCATGGGAATTGGGGTTTTAAAAAAGCATCTGGGTTTATGTTAATGTGCAGCCAAGATTGAGAACCCTTGACCTATACATGCTCTGCAATCCACATGGCCACAGGCATCATTCTCTGTGTCCAACCACTGGCTCACAGGTGGAATGCTGTCTAGACAGAGGCATTATTTTACCTTATTTCCAAAATATCCTTTAGAAAAGACAAAATGCATCTAGAATGTACACATATACAATATCATTTAGAATATTTCCAAAATACATTTAGAGTTCATTTTTTCCTTCATTAGTATTTCTTCCTATAAAGGTAGAGGGAAGATAGAGGAAAATTTATTGATTCAGTGACTAGTTACTGATTGCCCTCTGAATGGCTGACACTATTCTAATACTCACATTGTATTTTTTTCACACCAGCCATGGAACAATCTTGTGCTGTCTTCCATGGTTAACAACAGATGGAAACTGCTGTAGTCAGAACAGTTGCACAACGTCCAGGACAAAGACTCAGCAAAGCACCTGAACTTCCGTGCCCCCTGTGGCAGGCAGCAATATGCTTGACAAGTGCTGCTTCACTGATTTGTTTTCTTTGAATAATACAAAACCTTTTATCAACAGCATTAACCCTCCCTCCAACCAAACCTACCCAGATATAACTTGAATGTTCAGTGGAATAGGGAGAGAGGTTTGGAAAAATGTTCTTTTTTTGTTGAAGGTGTTTATCATCAAAACGGAATCACATTTCCAATTTTTTGTTTTGAGAGTTGGCATTCAAACAGATTTCAGAGATGTTTTATGGTGTAGTTCATTGCTTCAAGTTACCAAAATTCACTTCGTTTCTATTAATGTATTATGTTATAAAGTGATTTGCCGCAAGTGTCTGTAAAATGGCCAAACTTGTTACATCTTTTAAAAAGGAAACACCAAGTTAAAAACTTTCTTAACTTAGGAAACTAAGTTAGTTAAAGTTAACTCACAAGGTATTGTGTTAACAGTGCTGTGTCAGTGTTTAACCTTTATGACATTAGGCCAATTCAGCAACGATAATAATAAAAAGATCTCTATACAGGTACTGTTGTATTGTTCCATGGGGAGGGTGTCATTGAAGCCCTTGTCTAAGAGTGGGTAAGTTAGTGATTTTAGTTTGGTCTGGGTCCAAACCCTCCTTTATATTAGTTCAGGAGTGGTTACCCACTATCCCTAAGCAGAACTTTCTTCACTTTGGCTCACATTAATTCAGGGGGGGTTTGCAGACCCGCAGGTCCAGAGGCTGAAACAAATACATGATATGTGGACTTGCTGTTATTTAAAGATGCTCTCCAGTTATTTATGTACTCCATATGTTGGCTGTTTTGTGGCAAACTTCAAGTAGTAGCTAGCACCTTTGAGTGGCAAAAGGAATTTACTCTAGAAGGAATCCATGTACATGTATGCCAATGCATTGATGAGCAGTATAGATTTTCCTGATGCATTTGTCGAAGATAAAAAGGATGATTTTACACCTCAGGAAAATGGCATACAATTTCATAAATGTCCCTTCCTTGTGTCCCTTCTCCCATGTATCTCAGACCTCGGCCAGGTGTCTGTCTTCTTTCCTTCCTCGTGAGGGTGCTAATCTCCCCAACCCTCATTTGGGCATCTGTATGAAGAGCAATTTAGTATCAGCATCTCACGGCCCAGCTTGCACAGTCAACTCCTGATAGAGCAGGAGGGGATTAAAAAAAAAAAGTCTCCTATCACTAGGGCTGCCATATTTAGCAAGTAAAAATACTGCTAGTTTTGCATGGGCCACACTTACATTAAAAACTTTCTTGATGTTTCTTTGAAATTCAAATTTAACTGGACTTTTTGTGTTTTACCTGGCAACCTTAACTGTTGCCTTCAAAGCCTTTCTGATCTCCCACTGCTCAATATTCTTCTGGAATTAAAAAGATGACGATTATCATAAAAATTCGCCCTGAACTAAGGTCTTGCTTTTAAATAGTTTCATATGTTTCGTACACGAGTCATAGTTTCCTATCTTTTTCATCCTTCATCAAACTCTGCTGAAAAATGTCAATGTTCAGTCCCCCTTCACTCTTACTAAGGAGAACATGCCACAAAAGTATTGCCCTGTATTTTAGCGAGCAGATGCAGTCTTAGCAGGCTCCTCTCCGCTAAGCTGCTTACAACAGTGGTGCTGTCTTCCTGTTCTGCTTGAACACATCCTTCCAAATTTCTGCACGTGTTTGGATACACCCAATGATAAGCTAGAAATTGTAAAATTCAGTTAGAAAATCCTGGGTGTTGTATCTATGCATGTTCAAGAATTGTATGTTAGACATAAATTCTGAACTCACTCTTTCAGTGTTTAGAATTGGACTTTGGTAGAAGGCAGAAAAATTTTAAACATATGTGGTGGAGCTGCATCTGCTTCTGGAATTGTCTGTGGAAATGGAAATTGTAATCATTAGACATGGAAACTTTTCAGACTTGTGCTCAGACGTTTGGCAGGCCGCAAGAGAAAACTTGAATTTAAGATTTTCATAAACTTTTCTTGTGAAAGAGGGCTTCTGGTCCAGATCTCATTAACTGATACTCTGTAAAAATCTTTTGAAGGATTAACATAAACATATTCAGAATTAGTAAATTAAATTATGTTATCATTTACTATTCTTTAAGGTATTGATTGATATAAGAGACACTGAAATTTCAATCTTGGCACACTCTGAATTTCTGGAATCCTATTGATTGGGTTCTGGAAGCAAAGAAACTTATGTTGACCAATTAGGAAGTAAATTTTGGTTAAAGGAGGTGGATATTTGGCTCATATATAAAATCTCCACAACCAGTTAATATTTAGATTCTTACCAAATTAATCGATAGATTATCTTGTACAAATCAGCACAAGGAATCCTTTTTTCAATATGTTAACAAATTATTATTAATCACAAAAGAAAATGAAAATGGGCTTTCCTAGCTATGTGTCAGAACTGTAATATTGTTTCTGGGGGTAAAGGGCTGGTGGGCTGTTTCCCACAGGGCCAGTGGGATGGCATTATTGCCTTGGTGGAGGAGATGTTTGGTCTGGCCTCTGTCTTGCAGGCTCTTAAACTGAATTTTGGCAGAACACTGAGAGTGGACCCATCTCTCATGAGCAGACTTGTTAAATAAGCTCATGAGGCTGAGGAATGAAATCAGTGTCTCTGCCTAGCTCTGCAGCTGTGCCTCCAGACCTTTTCCCCATTGTGTCTCTGTGCTAGTCATAGGAGCTGTGTTTTAGTTCTTGAATATTCCATACTCTCTATTCCTATCAATATACTTGTATGTTGTTACATTTTCCCAGGATGTTGATTTCTGCTGTCACTGCCGCCCCTCAACCCCCATCTCTCTGTCTTTGTCATCCTCCCACCAACACTCACACCCAGGCACATACCCATGTGAGCGCAGGGGAGCCGCCTTTCTAGATGCATTATCTCTACTCCCTCCTCCTGGTCCTGGATTATGTTAGGCTCTCATTCTCCATAACTCTTCTCCTGTGTGGCATTTATCATTCTTATAATTATTAATCCCGTGCCTCCCTCCCCTGCTAGGCTGTAACCTCAGTGAAGGCAGACGCAGTCTAACATTGGGTGACAGCATTATCACTGTGGATTAATTGGCATGCCTTTGCTCCAAAGTCTTCTCTTCTCTTTGACAGGGTTGGAAACTCAGATGCAGTTTTGTGGGATGAAAACGCTAACCATCAGTGGGTGTCTCCCTCAATGATTCTCAAGAAAGACAGATATGTTGCTTCTTATTGTTCCATTGTGCTCATTCAATGATCTATGCCCATGTTCAAGCAGCAAAAAAAACAAGTAGCACATAGTGTTAGGTTCATGATTATCTGCCCAAGCCAAAGATTCTGGAAGTGAATGGCATCTAACACTGGGGGTCACCTGTCCTGGGCTGGCTTGGGTCAGGGCAGCTTGACTCATGCTAGCTAAAGAGATTGGACATCACACCATAAACCTACTGGCTGTTTGATTAAATTATTAGGAAAAAAATTCTTCTGGGACTTTTTAAATGACTACTTTTTAGTGAAGTCAGTTTAGTGTTATTTCTTTCCAGGATGAGAAAGAAACCTTTTTTTTGGAAACCAGGTCAATATCAGAAGGTTTTGTTTTGGTGAGGATGGAATCAGACAAAAGGAGTTAGCTGATCAGCTGAATTTCTTCTGGCCTTGTTGGAACCTTGAAGGAGCTCTGTGCCGGGATTCAAAACCAGACAAGTTCTGCCACTGACGGCCTGGTCTTGCCTGGGTCAGTTGCCTCATTAACATGCTTTTTACAGTGGATTCTCATTTGACATTTTAAATTTAGCAGAGTGGGAAAAACATGCTATGAAGGAGTCCAGGGTTTTTGAACTTTCAGCTTTATTGTTAATGCATGTATGACCATAGATAAGTGACCTACACATTCTGAGCCTCAATTTCCACTTCTGTAAAATGGAATAACATTGCACTCAATAGTTCTTGTGAGACTTAAATGAAATGATTCATGTGAAGTCTTTAGCATAGTTTCTGGCACATGAGATGGATTCATGAAATTGTTACTCATATGTGCAAAATGGGGTCAATAGTGCCTATTACCAGGATTGTTGTGAGGACCAGGTAGGAAAGCATATGCAGGTGCCAAGCTTTATGTCTGGGCAATTAAAGTAAATTTTCTCCCCTTCTCTTTCTGCTTTCACTTTGGACAATGATATATCTTCCTGAAAACTAGGATGGGCCTTCTTCTTGTTTTGATAGTGCCGATTATGCAACACATTTTCTACTTTTTAAATTATTTCTTTTCCTTCCATCTAAACTAGTAAGTGATCATTATTGCATTCATATTATAATGACCAGCCTGTGCCCCATATCCTATAATTTTACTGCATTTCTTCATCCTTTCCACTATCATGTTCCCTGCAGTGATCTTGGTCTTGAGTGATTCGGAGTTATTTTATTTGTGGGTCTCATTATGTTATTTAGATCTTTGCAATCCCAAAGACAGTGATGGCTTCTCTGCCTTTTTTGGTCTCTTCTATCATCTATGTAGGTGCTCTTTCAACATGCTACACTGAAATTTCTTTTCGATTGCTTTGGTTAAAAATGGCAATTCATTTTGTTGTTAATTTGATTCCCTTTATTCAGGGCCAATTTGAATTCTGGTCCCCCTTGTGAAATTTCAGATCAAACCCTTCATTATGTTTCATTAATTGGAAAATTAAGAGTTTTATAGAAGAAAAAGTTCCTTTGTACATGGTTTTTTTTTATATAGGACTAGCACCAATATTACTTACATCTATATTTGTGATAGCAAAGATTATTATTTGCAAGTTTCTTTTATTAGTCCAGTATATTTGTTTTGATTGAGTGTTCTTTCTCCTAATAAAGTTTGGTCAACATGTTCCATTACCAAAAGCATTGCCAGTTTTATGGTTTCTTTTCAAAGAGAGGCTTGTTTTCCCTTTTTGTAGGATTTACTTGAGTTTTTATTTTCTAAAGGAGAGTTATAAAGAGCCAGTCCTTCCTTCTCCCACATTTATTGTTATGTTCATTCTTCTTCCTAAAGAGGTTTAGGGTCATGACACTGGCCTCCAGTAATTCCATTAGGATTGACTTTGGTCTCAAATGGAGTCGTTCTCTGGTCCTGCCACTGGGCTCTGTTCCCTCAGAGCAGCTTCCTATGGTAAATAGGAAGACATCTCACTTGTAACTGGGTTGAACTTGGTGGCTCACTGAGCAATCATTCTCTTTTTCTTTGCTTATGTAAGTCTGTATCATGCTTGCTTCTCTGTAAAGTCCAGTTCTTATCAACTGCCTCACGACAATAATTTTTAAAAAGATTAGGTCATTGGCTTTTTCAAACTCTATCCAGGAAAGATCTTTTTCTAATTTTATATGTTTCCCACCCTAAAATTGGTGGATGCAACATCAAGAGAAGTCTAAACAATAGAAATACCTATTATATTTTCATTTTATATATTTTTCTTTAAGTTATTCATGTTTCTTCTATCAATGTTGAAAGTCTTTTGAGACAGTCTCTTTTTTTCAGCTTTTCTGAGGTATAATTAACAAATAAAATTGCCAGATAGTTGAAGTGTACAATGTGATGATTTGATAGACGTATATGTTGGGAAAGAATTCCCTTCCTTAAGTTAATTAATCTATCGTCTCATTTCACCTTTTTTTTTCTGGGTGAGAAAATTTAAATTCTATTCTCTTACCACATTTCAGATATATAATACAGTGTTATCAACCAAAGTTACCTTGGACCTTATTTATCTTGTAACTTAAAGTTCATATCGTTTACTAACCTCTTCCTGTTACCCCTACTTCCCAGCCCCTGACAACCACTTTTGTATTCTCCATTTCAACTTTTTTTTTTTAAGATTTCACATAGCGTGATACCATGTAGTGTTTTTCTTCCTCCATCTGGCTTATTTCACTTATCATAATGCCTTCAATGTCTATCGATGTTGTCATAAATAACAGGATTACCTTCTCTTTTAAGGCTGAATATTTTAATTTATATACATATCACATCTGCTTTATCCATTCATCCATTAGGTTGTTTCTAGACTGTGGCTATTATGAATAATGCTGCTCTCTCTCTCTCTTTTTTAAAATGATCAGTATCTGCAGGGAAACACTGATTATAAAATCAGTCTTTCTTACAGCAAAGTAATGTTGTCTGGCAACAGGCAACATCAGTATTTCTGGAAAATTACAATTCCATATTAGGGTATTAAATTAATTTTTTTTTGTATCTTAAAACTGTTTTTGAGACCAGTTTTAGATTCACAGAAAAAACTGAGAGGAAGATAGAATTTCCCATATATTCCTTGCCCCACATATACATTGCCTCCCCCATTATCACCATTCCCCATAGAGTGGTACATTTTTGCAACTGATGAACTGACATTGACATGTCAGTATCACCCAAAGTCCACAGTTTACATTAGCATTCACTTTTGGTGTTGTATAGTCTGTGGGTTTGGACAAATGTATAATGGTATGTGTGGGTAAAATTGCAATATTTCCAGAATCTCTTTCCTGGCCTTTGTGCATCTCCATATCAATAGGTGTTTCCAAGGGGTAGAGAGAAGTAGTCCATATCCGTATCAATAGGTAATTACATGGGCAAGCTGAGGGCTTCTCTGGACCAGAGAGGTTGGATGGAGCCCCTTCTTCTACAGTGGGGTCTCCAGAGACATGGGAAAGCAGAAGTGGATGACTGCTTCTATGAAATAAATGGGGTTCTCCCACTTTATTTCTCCCTTTGACTGATTTCAGTTTCAAAGATATTTTGCCCCAGGATTTTCCCCCCATAGTTACAGTATGTATCCACCATTATAGTATCAAATAGAGTATTTTCACTGTCCTAAATATCCTCTGTGTTCCACCTATTCATCCCTCCTTCTCTCCTAACCCCTGGCAACTACTGATCTTTTTATTGTCCCCTAGTTTTGCCTCTCCAGAATGTCATATAGTTGGAATTAGATTTAATTTTAAAGCCAGATAGCTTATTTGACCTATGGGTGAAGTGTGAATGATAATCATACTTTTACACTTTATCAAACACTTAAAAAACATTAGATTTGATTCTTCCAAAAACCTTGTGAAGTTGAGAGAGAAGATGATATTGTACCATTTATAGGTGAGAAGACTGAAATGTGGAGGTGTGATTTGTCTAAGTGATGAAGCTAGAACCAGAGCTCAGATTTCTTGGCTCTGATCTGGTGTCAGTTTAGTCATTCATGTAACACATTTAATGATGTAGTCACCGGGCTAACCACTGGGGACCAAAGACAGAGCAAAGTCCTTGTCCATGAGAGTTTGTCATCTAGAGGCAGAAGCACACAATAAGCATTTAAGACCACAAGGAAAGTGTGATGAAGAAGTATAAGCAAATATCTTAAAAATTAGAAGATTTTATATAGGCTTCTCAGATCAAATAAGGCATGATTTTCCAGAAGAAATTTTGGACAGGCATTTCAGGCAGGACTAAAATATGCAAAGGGGGGAGGGGTATGGTGTATGTGGGAGATGGTCATGAATCTTGGGTCAGTAATTTAGGTGGGCTCAGGAGGGTGGTTCTTGTGGTCCCCGCTGGGCTTGCCCAGAGGTCTGGGAAATGGCTGGCTCTTGGCTGGAGCAACCAGGATGATTTGACTTGCTCTACAAACATCTTACTTCATCCAGCAGGCTAGCCTGGGCATGTACTCCTGGTGATGACAGAGGTGTTAAGAATGTAAGCAGAAACACGCCCTTTTTGTTACTCTTCTTGTGTAATATAGCTAATATCTCACTGTTCCAGGAAGTTACATGCCTGAGGCAAGAGTCAGGGTGGGAATATAATCAACGTTATATGGGAAATGCTATGGATATAGGGAGAGGTGTAGAATTGGGGACAGTTACCATCTGTTACGGGGTAAATGCTAGACATTAAAAGGGCTGTGCTAAAGAACGTTCCCAATTTTAAAGCTGGATACATACTGCTAAATTTTCTTCCTGAAAAGTACTAACTTGCTTTATTTTCATGTTTGGCTGTGTGAAAATGTCCATTATTCTATACTATTGTCTGTACTTGAAAAAAATCCCAGCATTTTACATATTGGCCAACTATTAATTTAATTTATAGAAAGGTTGGACTTAAAAAAAAATAGCAGCTTTGTTGAGATATAATTTGTATAAGATTCACTAATTTAAAGTGTACAACTCAAGGCTTTCAGTCTGTTTGCAGAGTTGTAAAACCATCAACACAATTTTAGAACTTTTTTTTTCATCTCCCAAAGAGAAACCTGTATTCCTTAGCAACCGCTCTCCACTTATCCCCATGGACATTTTTTAATTTAAGAAGTTTTCTTGTTATGAGTTCTTTTTTAAGTTAAGGATATTAAACTTTTTCCTGTCACAAATATTACAAGTATTACCCGAGTTTTTTTTTTAACACTATTCATTTCTCCTGTTATGGCTTATAGGAGTTTTAATTTTTATTTAAGTATCCATATTTTCTTTTTGAATAGGTGTGATTTGATGGGGTTAGTGAAAGCATAAGGTTTTGCATTTATAGATAACTCTTCTGAATTATGTGTAGATGCATATGCTGAATAAACTGGATTATATTTCTTCTTGCTTAATAATAAGTTAGCACCCTTCATACTGTTTTGTACTTCACCTTTTATTTACCATATCTTGAAACTCTTTTGATGTCAATACTCAGAGGTGTCCCTCATTTTTTTGACAGCTGCATAGTATAGCATTATGCAAGTGTATGATGGCTTAACTTTACCTGTCCCTTATAAATGGACACTCAGGTTACTTTCAATCTTTTACTATGATGCTACAATAAATAACCTTGAATATGGAACATTTCCTACAAGTGCAGGTATAATGGTAAGGTATATTCCCAGAAGTGGGATTGCTGGGTCTAAGGGAAGATGTACTATAGTTATCTGCATTTTGATAACATCCCTTTTAAATGGGTTGTGCCAATATGCACTTTCATCAATAATGATGAGAAGAGGGAATGATTCCTCACAGCCTTGCTCTGCTGGATAGTTTCCCTTTGCTTCTCCTGATCCACTCTTCAGCATTGTTGATACTGATTTAGGCCCTGGGAGGCTAATTTTAATAGTACATTCATACCATGGAATGCGATACAGCAATAAAAAGGAATAGACTATTGATATATACAACTTGGACACATTTTGAGGGAATTATACTGAGAGAAAAAAACCAATTGCAAAAGGTCACATACTGTATGATTCCACTAATATAATACTTTGAAATTACAAAATTTTAGAACTGGAGGACAGACTAGTAGTTGACAAAGGCTGGGGATGTGAGGTGGGGGTAGTGGTCGGGCAGTAAGGAAGTGAGTGTGATTTCATAAAGTCAACATGTGAGATACTTACGGTGTCAAAGCTATTTGTATCCTGACAATAGTAGCAGATACATAGGAGATAAAATTATATAGAACTACACATTTATACATACGCACATTAGCACAAGTAAAACCAGGAAAATCTAATAAGATAGGTGGATTGTGTCTATCTCATTACCTAATGGTGGTATTTAACTATAATTTTGCAAAATTTTGTCATTGAGGAAAAGTGGGAAAGCATACAAATGACCTCTATTATTTTTTATAACTGCATGTGAATTTATAACTGAAAAATTTCAAGTACAATTTATCTTTTTCCCAACTGTTATGAGAGTCTAACTTTTTCATGTATTCAATTTCCTATGTATTTGTGCCTTTTTCTAGATATTTTATTTTATTCTGTTAATTGGTCTTCGGTCTAGACAACATGAAGGTTTTGAATTTACTGTTTCTGAAAGATGGCTGATCTACAAATAGAAATTTAAAAATTTCACTTATCACCATCTATGGTAAATTATCTCCAAAAATGGCTCCAACAATCTGGCCCATCCTACATGTCCTTTTTCTACTTTTCCCATCAAGAGATGGAGTCTGTTTCTCTTCTCTTGTGTCAGGGCCAGGCTTGTGACTTGCACTGGCCAATAGAATGGCAGAAATCCTGGTGTGTGATTTCTAGACCTAAGCTTTAGGAGGTCTTGCAGCATCCGCAGCCTCCATTTTTGTCCTCTTGGAAACAAGTCACGTGGGAGACCAGATGGAGAAAAGGTAGTCCCAGTCTTCCATCCATCTTTACTAAAGCCTGGACAGGTGGGTGAGGTCATTTATTTGTAATAGTTAAAACTGGGGTCAGTCCATTTGTTTTTCAACAGGTGAGTGGTTAAACTGTGGCATAGCCATACCATTGAAATACTACCCAGCAATGAAAAGGAGCTGAGCCCAGCCACCAACAGAATGAAGCATTGTGAGTCCAGCCTACAGAATCATGGGAAATACATCATTATTGTTTTAACCCAATAAGATATGGGGTGATTTTTTTATGCAGTGATAGATAATTTATGTATGTAAATATAACAGAGCATAAATAATAGGCAATGATGAAAGACTTTGCAATTAAATTAATTTTTATTGAATACCTACCATGTGACCAGCTGCAATATAGGCAATTTAACAGACACATTAAATGAGATAGAATATGTGAAAAACTGTATTTTAGGTAGTCAAGGAGTTACCTACATTTAAGATCATTTGCCTTATTTGTTATAGGAAGGCCAGTTAAGGAAAAATGGGGATGGAGGAGGAGTGGAGAGAAAAAAAAGAAACAGGCAGAGCTGTGGAGAGGAAAGTCAGAGAAGAGAGAAAATGGTATAAAATTATTATAAAAAATGGTGAGAAGTGGGGAAGGGAGAGACAAGGAAAAGAATCAATGGGACATGTGAGAGAAAATATTGAGGCTAGAAGGAGACAACTGAAGACAAAGGATGGTTTGGCAAAAGACATGAAACCATACTTATTACATCTTGCATTTGTCTTTTGGATATCAGGAAAAATTTGTTTTGCCTCTCAGAAATTTGATACTCAAGGCAATTATGTGAAACCTAGAAATTCAGGACAATCTTTTGTACTATTGAGAACATTTTCAAACTTCAAAATTGATTTTTAAAAAATAAAGTTTCTAATGGGATTTTGGAGGTCTTGTCCACAATAAAGATTTTAGAACTGGGAAATATACTTTGGAATTTTAATGGTGTCTCATAGATACAAAATTCTCATTAACTTTGCTGAATAAATAAATTAGTTATCTAGGCTTTTCAAAATCTCTTTGAAATCAAGCACTGTTTGGCTATCTTACTGTTCATCTTTGGCAAGTCAAGACTGGTTTCTAACCTAAGGTACTTCATTTGTGACCAGTCTCTCTCCCTGGCTAAATGTATGCTTTAATTCTGCTGGGACAGTTGTTTGCCTACCCTAAGCCATCCCATCTCCTTTTCTGAGGACAGAGGCTTGATTTTTGTCCTGGTGTCACCTTCTCAGGAGCACAGGTAGGTGACACCCTCTATGGACCCAGGGAGTGGATTAGGATAGGTCTAAGGCTGTCATAGTGGACTCCATCCCTTGTATTGCTGTTGATTTAAGGGTGGTGTGGGTAAAATTGTAATATTTCCAGAATATCTTGTCTGACTTTAATGCATCTGCATATCAACAGGCATTCCTAATGGGTGGAGACGGTAGTTCATCTCTGTATCAATGGTTAATTACCTGGGCGACCAAGGACTTATCTGAACCTGAGAGGTTGGGGGAAGGTCTCGCTTGCTTCTACCAGAGCAGGAGAGAGAAGTGGCCCAGACCACAGTTTGTAAGCAATAAACGGGTTTTAAACTTTATTTCTCCCTTTGACTGATTTAGGTTTTAGAGATAGTTTGCCCCGGGATTTCCTCTCCCCGGAGTTACAGTTGGGCATGTGACTAAATTTAGCCAATAGGACCTGATGAGAAGTCAGTTGGGGAGCTCCTGGAAACTTCTTTGATAGAAACAATTATGACACAGGAGTAATTTCCCGTCCTCTTCATTGGCTACTGCTGTGTCTAGTGCTGTCAGCTGATGCCACTGCAGCCATATTTTGACATGACATGCTGGGGAAGACAAAACTAAAATATACCACCAGCAGGGGCTTTGATGATATTGTTTATCCACTGAATTAAAGGACCCTGCATTGGCCTGTCACAAGTTTTCTTATTGTTTTGAGCTACCTCAAAGTGGATATTCTGTGACTTGCACCAAAAACAGCCTAACAGATATTCTTAATGATTACAGAAAACCAAAAGGAACAAATTTTAGTGAAAAACGTGTTCAATAATAAATAGAATAACCACAGTCTACAGTGCTTCCTCTTCTCTTAACATACTTGCATGAGTTTCTCCCAGAATAGGATTACACACAGCAGCCTTGCATATAATGGGGCAGCTATTCCCTGAATCGTACCTCATTCTGTCCTAGGACAAGGTGTGCTGAGACAGCTGAACGTGGGCAGATAAGCTGCTGGCCCGATGGCCCGATGGCATCCTTTCATATGTTAAAAATGTGTAACTCTTGTCTTAGGCCAGGCTGCTTATAGGAGGTTTAGGAGATTGTGCCTGTGCTTTTTTCATGCCTCATGAAAAGGTTTTAAAAAGAAATCCTGACTCTGCTGTTGCTCACCTGGCCCCCACGCTGGAGGTGTCACCATTTAAAGTCCCAGAAGTTAACACATTGTTGACACTCTGTATCTTGTCTGTACTACCACTCCTACTCTCCCTCACCCCCATTCCTTGAATAATAAAGGGTACGGGCCCCTTAAGAACTCAAAGAAATAGAACCTGTAACTCCCAGGCAGGAGCCTTTCTGCCAGTGTTCTTTAGAAGTCAGTGTATGTTTATGTATTTTTTTCCGTTCATCCCTTCAGTCTCTGCCTCTCTACTGGATCCTTTGCAGCAGTATTTAAACAGTCTGTCCTAGCTTAATCAGATCCTCTCTCTACCTTACTTTCTCTTTTAGTATTGCTCAATTTCTCTTCACCTCTTCAGTAACAACTTGAAGGAGTCTGTGTACACCTAGTCTCCATTTCCTTCCCTTCCACTCACTCTCTATTTACTGGTTTTCAGGACATCTCTACCTGGGTATTGTATAGGCATCTCATTCTCAATAGGTCCAAATATCAAATCATCATCTCTAACCCTCCCTTCTGCTCCCACCACTGGATATTATCTTCCACAGCTTTTGATTTCAGTAAATGACAGTACTGGTCACCCAACTGCTCCAGCCGCGGACATGGCCTCAGTTTCCTAATCTCTAAATAAGTGAGCTATATTAGATTATTTCTGATGTTACTTTTAGTTTTACAGTTTGTAAGATATTATATTATAAAGATTAAATGAATAAAAGGGATTTAAGATAAGTTTCACCTGACAGTCCTCCCTTGTTAAGACCTAATTCCCATTACTGAAGCAAAGCTCTTCCTTTCTGAAATATATCAGTTTCCATGTCTAAGGTTCTTTTCTGCCAGGTTTTCCCCATGGAATTGTTTATTAAAAACAAAATGGGTCCAAATTTAAATGCAACTCGAAGATCGGTTAAAAAGATACCTTGTCAAAATTAAATAAGTATTATAAGGATGCTCATCTTTCATTGCTACCCACCACTCAAGAACACATACTTTAGGAACAAAGGGAATAATACTTACGTCTTAAAAAATAGACTTGGAGTTGGGAGATACTTCACTCTTAGTGACCTTGATACCATCTATATGAGGTCAACATATCTTTAGAGAGAAAGGAGAAGTGATTCACAAACTTTCAAGGGAAGTCTGAATGATTATGTATATGGACATTTCTTAATCTCCAGATATCCTGATAGTATGCTCCAGGAGTCAGCTGAGACCACCTGAATTTAAGAACTAGGTAAGTCAGAGTCAGGGATAACCTTGTTAACCTCTTTTATTTTGAACATGAGAAAACTGGGTCTGAGAGGTTAAGTGATTTATCCACACTTACACAACCTATCAAAACCTGGCCGGCACTAGGACCCTAGTCTCTGGTTTTCTAGCCAGTTACAGGTTTGAGAATGCAAATAGTATGGAACACTTGGGAATCTACTTTAAACTGTGCGTGACTTCTTTCTCAACAAAAGTGATCTCACAGCATCTGAAAGATTTGTACTTTTCTCAGTGTTTGAAAGCAGAATCCCAGCCACAAATGGCAGCCTTGGAGTAGTTTTTGTTTTAGGACATCAGATTTCAGGTCATAGAAAAAAAAAATCAAACCAGATTGGTGGGGTCTTGGTTTTCAGGAAGACTGAGTGGGGAGTCTGGAGCAGAACATGAGTACAGCATCGCGGTAGGGATTTCCCCAGAGATGGTCCCGGTCTCTGGATTCGTCTTTGCAATTATTCTTGCCAAGCGTGCCTGGTGACCCTGGTCTGTATTATTTATGTGATCTCTGGAACATTGTATATTTTTAAAATGCAATTACTAGGTTAGTCCTTGTCTTTGCTGAAAAACAAATTCTCCTTACCCACCCAGGGCACATTCAGGGTGAATATTTTCTGTTAAAACAATCTTTTAGATATCCACTATTAAAAGGTAGAATCTTCTATTAATACGCTTCTACATTTCTTTATGGGGGTCGTTCTGTGTGCTTACTGAGCTCTGTATTTCTAGTGGCTAATGATGCCTACTGCATATTAGGTGTTCAAATGTCATTTGTTGGCAATAAATGAAGGAGTTACTGAGTGAGGGGACAAGTGGGAGAGCTTGAAACAAAGCATTTACAGGAGAGCCCACCTTAATTAATTATTAGCTAGCTTGCCTGCAAGCCCCTAAAATCAGGCCAGATATCTAGTGCATCATTCACCAGCTTGACTGTGGTATCTGGTATGGTCCCAATCCAATAAAGCATATACAGCAGAAAAAATTTGGCTCATCTCCTGGCACCTGCTGGCACTCAAAATTAAGTCTGGGGGAGAGAAGGCACTAGAACTATTTGTCTGACTTGATAGAGGTTTAGGTCTCATGAGTATTTAAATAAACAAACTATTTCAAGCAAACCAAAAGAACAAGCTGAAAAAACAGTTTCTACCTGATCAAACCTGTACAATTTCATGTAACTTAGCCAATTATTGGATGCTTACTAATTCCAGGCACCCTGTCAATTTTCCTGGGATGCAAAATGAATAAGATGCTGACTGTCCCACTGAAGGTATTTTAAGTCAGGAAGACAGACACAGATGAGTAACTAAAACCTAAGGCGAAGCGATCGTCACAAATGCTCAGTGAGGACAGAAGCAGCGTACCTAGGAGCAGAGAAGAAAGTCTGGTTAATACTGATGGGCAATTAGGGACAGTTCCATGGGGAAGTGGCATCTGAGTTAGGCCTTGAATGATAAGGAGAATTTTGGGAGGCAAGGAAAGGGGTAAAAAGACATCCCAGGCTCAAAGAATTATATGAGCAAAATTTGCCAAAACATTATAATTTAAAAAGATATTAAATGAAGTAATAATTATAACTCACTCCAAATATTTCCTTTGCCATGAAACAATTAAGAACATTCTAAGGTATAAATAACGTCTACCCAGAATTGGATAAAATCTGGAACACTTTTTAAAAAAATGACATAATGATTAGTAATTCTTATGGCGTTAGGACAGCGTAATGAGCTGTCATAACCAGGGACCAGTCAGGCAACATTTTAAACAAGTTGAATTTGCCCCATAAGAATATTTTAAAGGCCAATTAAAATATTTTCTTCAGCTGATAGTGTGCTTTCAAAGTTTATGTGTAAGTCCTCTAATGTAAACAAAGATGTTTTCTGCAACAGTGGCCTTATCGTCTATGATTTCTTCACTTAAGGGCTTGCTTAATAATAGGCATGGTTGGGACATATTTTATTACTAGAGCCTCTTGAATTTATCTTCTGACTAATTGGGCTTTGAATTCAGGACCACAGAACAATGCATTTTCTCCGCATTGTCTCTTCTGTTTCTGCAAACTCGTGCAACCCCAGAGAGCATTCCATTTGACTGTGATGGAAATTATATCACTTTCTCTTGATTTATGGTTAGTGGAGAGTATTTAAGACTGGCATCAGGTTACAGGTTCTTTTTTATTTTCCTTTTCAAGATTTTTCATTGCAATGGCATGTTCCAGGGCAACTGCTCTTCCCACCCCCAAACACTTTGCTGGGACAAGATTCCAGGAAGCACCAGTCCTGAAAAATGATGGGTGTGGAGATAACAGACAGATGGCTTGCTGGGTCACTGTTCCCAAAATAGTGCCCTCAGAGCATTTTGTTCCAAGCAAGGTGCTGTCTGCTCAGGAGATTCTTTGAAAGTCAGTTTGTTTGTCCTTATTCACACTTTCCTTGTTTCCTAAAAGGACTTGTGGTGTCTCACAGTAAAAGATTAACATAAGACTAGAAAAATGGAAGTAGAGACTAACCATCCAGAGCAAAGGGTGGGTGGGGAGTGAGAAGCAGGCCCAGTAGACCGACCCCCCAGAGCTGGTGGTGTGACCTCAGCACTGCTGACATCCCAGGCTGGGGACCTGCTCTCTGTGGGAGCTGTCCTGGGCCTCGCAGGATGGTTAGCAGCATTCCTGTCCTCTGCCCACTAGGAGCCAATAGCAGCCCCCAGTCTTGACAACCAAAAGTGTCTCCAGATGTTTCCAAACGTCCCCCTGTGGGCAAATCACCTCCACCTGAGAACATCTTCCCTAGACTAATAAGATCTCTGACTTAGTACTTCCTATTCACCTGTCCTGAATTGTAACTCCAGACAGTGTATGTTTCAATATTGTAATAAGTGCTCATGTAATATAGACATGATACCTGTTTGCTGAACTCTATGGTACCCACAGACCCAGATTCAAACTGTGGCTTGCCACTTGTTGTATGGTTGTTATGTCTCAATATCCTTATCTATAAAATGGGAATGCCAGTGTTACTTATGAGGATGAATTGATATTATGGTTTCAAAGCACTTATTACAATGTTTGGCATGGAGGAAGTGCTCTATAAATTCTAGTGAGTGAAGTGTAGGCTTAAAAAAAAAATCCTTCTTTCTTGGCCACGGGATGTAGAGAAGAGGGGAAGTTCCAAACGGAAGGGTTTTTTTTCCCTACCAACTGTAACCCAGTGGCCTGTTGGTTGAGGAGTCAGGATGCTGTGGAGTGTTTGTGGAATGCACAAGAGCGGAGAAGCCATCCAAAACTCCACCGTTTTGTGCAATCTGCTGTGAGCCGGACAAGCCTTCTTCAATAACAGAAAGCCTTGCTTGCTTCAGGGATGGCAAATAAAAATCACTCATTTATGGTGCACGCTAAAGATAAATTCAGCGCCTAGACAGCAGTTACTCTTGCCTTACAAGTACTGCCCCTGGTGCCCAGAGTGCTGGCTGATGACTTTGATGCATCCAAATTTAATTATGATGCAACCCACTAGCCTAAAGGCAGAAGATATTTAGTCAAAATGTGACCCTTGTATGCAGTTCATTCAGTGAGAACCACTGCTCAAAAAAGAAGCCTATTTAGAAATGATTCAGAATAGGAAACCTTTACAGCTGTGAAGCTCTAAAGGTTTGTCCTTGTAACTGGACAAAACTCGAGTAGGATAATTTTAGTAACATGCAGGCTTTTTCCACATAGGACAAGAGGGCTTTCACTTCGTAGATTTTTGTGGAGAAATGTTTCAGTTCACTGGTCTTCTGTTTGAAACATTATGACCATCTGGGAGAGAATGAGAATCTGTTCCAATGGGAAATATTTAAATTAGGAGGGATTAAAAAAATCCTCAATTATTTTGTATCATCTCCAAGGGAATCCACAACCTCAGTTTAGCAGTATGCTAGGAAATTTCCATCTGGAATGGAAAAGACAATGGAGTACAAATATGTGTGTCTTAATGCACACATATGGTAGTCTTTGGAGCCAAATCTATAGTTTTATTCTGCTTTGCTGAAAGTTCTAGTAGATCTTGACCTTCATTTTGGGAGAGGAAACTAGATAAACTTCAATATGTTACTGAGCTGGAATGTAAGTACAAATATTATGTTAGCTAACTCATAGGGCAGAATAAAACTTCTGCAGCTTTAAAAATTTTTTTCTAAGTACTTACACATCCCCCAGGGAGCAATGCCAGAAGCTGCGGGCCAGAGATTGGGTTCTGTTTTGGAACTGGGCCTAATATAAATGACTTCTGGAGGCATCTCAGTCTGCTATTGGATCAGTCAGGATCCTTGTCAATGTATAAAATGTAACTGGATCCTGGAATAATGGTGCTTAATCCATCAAGAAATTAGTGGGGAAGGAACCTGGCCCCCCAGCTTTGGTGACTATGAGATGTACCAGTGTATGTTGGTTGTGCTCTAGAGGAGACTGGAGAGTGGTTGCATCTCTGCCGCTCTTCCCCCATCCTCATTTAGGAGTGGATGGTAGGCTGGACACAAGGATAAGGTACTTTTTAGATGAAGGTTGGGAATGAGGAGAGCAAGGCCCAAGCACCTGTGAGCTAGGAAGTGGGGCGTGGAATGGCTGGGCTCTGAAGTGGTGAAAAAGTGGTATTTCCACACAGGGAACACATAGGAATCCTCCACCCTTTTGTCTGACATGTGAAATAAGGTGGACTGAGCAGAGTGAATACTGTTCCAGTGGCTGGATGCTGTCCACTGCATGCCTGCACATACCTTGCCCGGCGATCTGTGGCTGTGGTGGGGAAGAAGAGGCACTTATCCTCTGAGGAGACTCCAAGAGTTAGTTGATGTAGAGAGTGTGGTCACATGCTCTGTTGCTTCCCACAATCTCCAAAACTCTCTATACTTCCACTGGTGCTTGGTACGTGGGCAACAGCATGAAGCCCGGGTAGAAGAAGTGCATGTATGCCAGCAGAGGAATACCACACGGGAAATATGCTTTTAAGAGGAGGTAGCTGTGAAAGGACTAGGTCTCTTGGAGCTACAGGGAGAGACAGATTCTCTCCTCTCCCTTTCCTGCACTTCCCTGATACCCTGGTTGTTTAATCTTCATGCATATAGGAAGCATATGAAACAGCACAAATGACAACTGCATTGGAGGCTGAGGTGAATAAAAGGGAAGACACTGAGGAGGGTGCAAAGAGGAGCTGATGGGACTAAGGAGCCCTGGGATAGGAGATTTTTCCCTGCCAACCATAAGACAGGTGGCCATGAGGGTAAGTCTCAAGAGCCAATGCCAAAGAACTCCTGTATATCCAAGAGTTGGGGACAATAAATTCTAGAAAGGGAAGAAGCCACTGGTAAACCTGAGTGACTGCCCATTCTCATACCACAGTCATTTATGCATTAGAAGATATGACTTGAATATGTAACAAAGACCTGTTTTATATGTTATTCTAGGTTCTAGGTGTGGTTACAATAGGTTACAGTAAAGTCATTTCATAATGAATTTTACAACTCCTTCTCTTTCAGTAAACATAATTAAACCAATTAGCACTATATTGTTGCTCTTGTCAATCCTTTGACAACTATCCTTAATCAGATAAGTTTATGTGCAGGCTGAAGTCCTGAGTTCTGGTTGCTGCACTGTAATCTCACCAGTATTTCAAGAGCATAATTCCTTTTTTCTTCTTTTTTAAAAAGCTCATGCCTTTGTTTCAAATCATGGCTCTTTAGCTAGTCATTATTCACATTTCTGGCTTTCTCTAGTATTTGCTGAAGCTAAAGTTTGAGGAAAATGGATCCCATGGCACCAAATATTTCCTTCTCTTTGGAGGTTAATTCTGACTCTCACCAAGCATAGTGGGACTTCTCTAGTTCATCCAAAGTTCTGGCCATTTTCAGGGTTCCTCTTATCACACACCCAGAGCTGTGTGCTGGTGGAAATCTTTCTGGCCAGTTTGGCAGCCTTCATATTCAGGACAACAGGTCTTTGAAATGCAGTGACAAAGTCAACAATTTGAAAATAACAGGGCTTATTGTTTAGAACTTACTCAAGATAAACAGCATAAATCTTATGATTGACAGCCAATAAGTCACTACAAGATTATAGTCAACATATTAGTTATCTATTGTTGTGTATAACAAACTTAACAGCTTAAGCAATACACACATTATTTTACAATTTGTATAGGACAGGAGTTCAGCATGGCTTATCTGGGTCCTCTGGTCCTCTGCTCACAAGGGTGAAATTAAAATGTCAGCTGGGGCTGCAGTCTCATCTGAGGCTTGATTGGGGAAGGATTTGCTTCCAAGTTTGTGTAGTTGTTCAAAAAACCTGGTTCTTTGTGACATGTTGGATTGAGGCCTCAGTTTCTTGCTGACTATTAGATGGAGGCTCTCTTCAGTTCCTTGCCACATGGACCTTCCCAACATACATAAGTACTTGCTTTCTTAAAGGGAGCAAGAGAAAAAGTTTCCTAGCAAGACAGATGTTACAATCCTGTGTAATGTAATCACACATATCCTGCCATCTTTACTGTATTATATTGGTTAGAAGCAAGTAACAGGTCCCACCCATTCTCAAGGGGAGGAGATTAGGAGGATACTGAGATTGGTGGATCATGGGATCAAGGAAAGTTTAGACTTAGAGTTTGATGGTTAGCAATACTTAAAAATGAATAATACTCAGTGCCAGAATTAGAAGTAAATCATTGCTCATTCTTTGCCAAAGCACATGGGAGAAAAAGATGGAATGATCATATTATCTGATCCTCAGCCACTCAGAATAGCCTGCCTGGAATGGTGAGCTGTCTCCCTCTCTCCCTCATGGTCACAATCTTAAGTTGTGCAAGAAGTGGCATCTACTAGGATCTGCAGGAACTTCTAGGAGGGAGCAATACTGAACAAGGAATCAGATGCTCTTTCCATTCTCTCCTGCTGGGTGGATGCACAGCCAATCGGTGGACTGCCAATGGTATGCATTTCTTTATCTTTTAAAGGATGTGTGTTATTTGTGCATGTCCTGATAGAAGAGAGGTGTGTTAGAGGTAAAATAGATTTCACTGTAGCTTCCCTTTCTATCCCCTGCATTCCTTGTTTATTGCAAGGGGCTTTCCTGTTATCATCTTCTTTTGCTGCCCGTTGGGCATCTGCAAAAGTATTTCCTGCTCAGGTTCTCTCTTGTTCTTGACAGCTTTGGTCCCACTTAAAAATTTTTGTATTTAGAATTAACTCACTCTAAGCTCTCTGTTCCACACAGACAATGTGCATATACAACTTGCATATACATCTTGCCCTTCTGATACAAATCCCAGGTTTACCTCTTGGACTAGTGCTAGGTCTTTCTGCTTGGTTATCTTGGCTTGCATCTCCCTAGTTGCAGACTGTAAGACAAGGATTTGAGTGTAAGTAGTTTATCTGGGAGGTGATTCCAGGCAACAGCAGCAAGGAGTGGGAGGTGTGATAGGATAGAAAAGGAAGCTATTAAGGGATGTGTTAGCAAGCAGGTTACCACTGTGTGTGGCAGGGGGTGAGGATACTGTAGAACTTGCTTCAGAGGTGTAGCCCCACTCCCGCCCCCAGGGCCAGGGAGCTGGGATTTTTCAATCACTGGTTGAGTGCGGCCTCTGGGGAACATGAGCTCCCTAGCATTTTTGGTCTGCTCCTTGTGGTCCAAATGGGCACCAATGGTCAGAGACCACTTCAGGGAGAGAGCAGCTGGTGCTTGAAGTTGAAAGCCATTGGTTGGGGAGCACAGATCACATCTGCTTCACTGTCTCTCAATTTATCCCTTGAAAAGAACATGGCTATCTTCATCACCTCATTTCTTTTTATGTCAACATAGTCCACCTTTATGATACATCTGTCTATCAAATGTCACCATTTCTCAGTCACGTAGGTTTGAATTTGTTGGATTATCTCCATTTTTCCATTGAGGAAGCTGAGGCTAGGAATATTTAAATGATTTGTGAATGTCACATGGCTGGTTAGTGACAGATCTTTCCACTGCTGTACACTGCAGGGTGTCCCAAACATGGGATGGGGTTAAAGCGCCTTTGCTTAGAGAAGCTCTGACTCTGACAAAGTCAGTGGCCTAACCCAGGGCAACAGGGCTCACATTCAAGTAGCATTTCCTTCTGGGTTTCCGGCTCCCGCCAAACTGCAACAGGGCACTAATCCTCTGTAGTTTAGGAGACAGTTTAATAATTCTCCTGAATCTTTGTCTTGCTACCAATTCCAATTAATTTTAGGGCCTGAAACAGAGCATATGTTCTCTTTACAGCTTATTTTTCTCATTCAGTGAATTTTGGGGACCTGTTGAACCAGGACTTTGAGACAGGTGACAGAAGACTTACTTTTCATAGTGGGCAGGATACAAAGAAAAGGCTCAGCCTTTCTTATTTTTAATGCAGAGTGTGGTTTGGATGAACTTCATATGTCAAGCAGAAAATACTGTAGACCTTTTCAAAATATCTGTGGGTATGTTGTTTGTCTTCCTGTGCAAAGACTTAAAAGCATGGCAGGAATAGCGACTGCTGTGACTCACCAGGGCCAATCACCCTGAAGGCTGTGAGACATAATGTACTAGAGATAACGTCTCCGAGAGCACCACCCGGCAGCATTCTTCTCATCTTGCGTGAGTCCCTGCAGGTTGTCAGCAATCTGAGGGCAGAATCTTTTCTCAGGGCAAGCTAAGATGCTCGTTTTACTCCAGAGTGAGTATCAAATTATCTGGGAGTGTAAGGAATACATGATGGTAGGGATTTTATTTCTAATGAGCAGAGACTGGAAACACATTTGGAAGTCCGTCATGGTGTCTCTTTTCCTACCTCAGCCGAGTGATCTCACTGGATTGAATTCTCCGTGGTTTGGCTCCAAGCTCTCTTCATTCCTATCTTCATCTTTCCAATTGCTGCCCCATTTTATGGTCCATAGTTTATCTTTAAGTTCTTGCTCCTTTTCAACTTCTTGATTCCTCTTCTTTCATTCAACCTGTTGCAAGTTCCCTCTGGTCCTTCCCTCCACTTAGTTTTATCAAACAGATTAGTGCACGTGGCAACAGGGGGGACAGAATCAAGAGAGACAGGCAACAGCTCTCTAAGCCAGACTACAGGATTTTCCTTTAAGGCTTTCTGTGCTTTTCCCAAATATCTGATAATACATTGAAGAAAAGCTTTGTAGGGTGGCTAGGGAAACTGAGGCACCAAGGGAACAAAGGATGCAGCTGGGTCCTAACATAGGGAAACAAAAGAACAAACTTCAGGTCATCTGATTTTTACTATAATCTTTGCTCCAATGAGATGACTCTTCCCCATGGAGCAGAGGTTAGCAAACTACCACCCCTGGGCCAGATACTGCTTACCACCTGTTTTCATAATTAAAGCTTTATCAACGTACAGACATGCTGATTGGTTTACATATCATCTCTGCCTGCTTTCCTGTTATCATGGCAACACTCAGGAGCTGCAGCAGAGATCTTATGAACTGCCAAGCCTAAAATATTTACTCTCTGGTCCTTTATAAGGAAGGTTTGCTGATTCCAGAAGCTGATGAAAACCTTGAACTTCATGGGCTTGATATTTCTCATAATTTACTCTAGAAATATTGTACAAAGCCTAATTGAAGCTTCAGAGGCTTCCAAGAAACTTGTCTATGTACAGTCGCTTTCTTTTCCATCATTGAATTAGGGTTCTCCAGAGAAACAGACCAATAGGTTGTGTATTTATTATATATATGTATTGTATATACATACATATGTGTATATGTGTTATATAATTATGTGTGTGTGTCTATGTCTGTGTGTGTGAAATTTATTATAAGAAATTGGTTCACACAATTATGGAGGCTGAGAAATCTAGACATAGGAGACTCAGTGGTGTAAGTTCAAGTCAGAGTCAGAGGTCGGGAGGACGTGGATGTCCCAGCTCACAGACTAGCAGATGGAAAGAATTCTTTCTTGCTCAGACTTTTGTTATATTCAGGCCCTCAGTGGATTGGATGAGGCCCCCCCCTGTTGCGGAGGTGGATCTGCTTTGCTCAGTGTACTGATTCAAATGTTAATCTTCAAAAACACCCTCCCAGATACACCCAGAAAAATGTTTGACCAAATATCTGGGCAAGGTGGGGCCCTGTCAGATTGACACATAAGATGAACCATCACCATCCTCCTTCTTAGCCTGCGAGGGGGGACTTGTTATTGCAGCCTCTTCTCCCTCTCAGTCCAGGTAGGACACTTTAAGAGCAGTGCTGCACTGTGAGATCTCCTGGACTTTTTGTGTTAGTTTTTGCTCCAAGGAACAAAGTCCAGAAGGGAAACTGTCCTTTGTGATTCCAGAAGTGTGACACATTAGTCCCTGTCCAGTCTGAGAAAGGACACAGATCCTAGGTAGGACTAGCTCCGTAATTTGTACAAGATGAAAATGCTGGCCCTTACTAAAGAAAACAAATACCTTCCACCCACTCCCCCCCGCCAACTATTAAGAATTTCAAGATGGCAACAGGAGAGAGTTTAACCAAGTGCAGGACCCAGCTGAGCACAGGGCCCTGTGCAGATGCACAGATTGCTTGTCCAGGAAGCTGGTCCTGATCCTTGGACTTTGGAGACAAAAGTCTTAGACTAAAAGAGACATTGAAGGGCACCTATTCATAGATCATGACAACTGCTCTGTGAAAGCTGGCTATGCCACACCTCTCAGCTGACCGCCTGGGGTGGAAGTGCAGCTGGCCCAGTAGCCCTGGAGGGGCCCACCAGGAGTGCATGCTCCTCCGACTGGCACCAGCTGCCGGACTGTGCACTTTCTGGATCTAAGGAGCGTGTCTGGATTCACAAACCATGCAGCTCCAGCCTCCGCACTGGCTCCCCCCCGTCCCTGGATGGTATTTCTGGTGCCTTATGGTGGAGAAGTTTGACCTGCAATTTCCATGCCTGAGGATTGGATTTCACAGGAAATGTTTCAAAGAATTTAATACGAGGCAACACACACACACTAATAAGGGCATATTGCTTTTGTTTTTGTTGCCTTACCAGCAAGAATTTCTATCCTTAGTGCCCTCTCCTCTCATGCCTCTTCCTGACTTGGTTTTCTCCACCTTTGCTGTGCTCCTTGGTGCCAGTTTATGAACCCTTGCTGCCACCCGGGTCTCCTTTCCCTCCTGGGCAGCCCACCCCTCTTGTTCTCTACAGTGATTGAGTACATGTTGTTTCCAGTTTCCTTTCCACCTTCTCCAGACTCTTTTCTCCTTTTACCCTTTGTTCTGATCAGATTTTCCCCCTAATTTCTAGACCTTGAATCTAAGGACTGATGGTCTCACTTTGTCCTCTTGAAAGGATTACACCATGAAACTTGTACGTAATCATGCCTTCCTTGTTTCTGTTGTTTTCTTGACTTATAGCCAGTCTTCTATCTTCATTAGATTGTTGAAGTGTCAAAATAAGTGACCAGCCAGTCTGAATGCCTTGCCTCATTCATCTTTTGTCTTAGTTATACTCACCCTCCCATTTTCTTAGGACCTTACTTAGTTTATGTGTCCAACCTTGACATACCACTGAGAGGAATATCATCCACTATATATCCCGTCACAAAGTGAAAAGAAACACTTAGCACATGGTATATGCATGATCTGCCTCCACTGGAACGTGCCATGAGGAAAAGATGGGCAGGTAAACCGTGTGGTGGCTTAGCCACCAGCTGGTGTTGTTAGCTGAGGCCAGCTTGGTTGTGGTATCAGGTGGCTTTAGCGTGGACAGAGGAACAGCTCACAGGGAATGCATGGCTGAACATTCCATCTGTTGCTCAGAATAGCAAGGTTTATCTACAGGCATTGGTAATGAATCAAATGCCTGAATTTGCCTTGTATCCTCTTGAATTACAGAAAATACCCATGAAAACTGTGCCAATGATCAGAAGTTACTTGACTTCAGCTGCTGAAATTCAGGCCTTATAGAAATCTGGGAATTGAGCTTACACATTTAGCTTAGTGTTTGGTTCAGTATACCGTTTGTGCCAGAATACATCTTTCATTTTCTTTCTACCCCTTTCTCTCTCCCTCATCCAGTCCATCAACAGACACGCCAATCCTTTGTTCATGAGGAATGGTATTGGTCTTATTTCCACTTTATTAGCTATCTTCCAGCCATGACTTTCATCACCTCATAGGTGCCGAGTAATTGCTTGCTGAATAAGGTCATAGCTACCTGGCCGGCCCTCTCTGGTAGTGCCAAAACTTGTCAATCCATCATTTTCATAAGTGCTAGAAAAATTTTCTTTAATGTTTTATGGATAGAATTCAGCGTAATTCCTGAGCAAGTCTCCTGAATCTCAGACTGCCTAAAATATTACACCTCTTGGATTTACTTTCCCAAACTCCATGGTGGAAACATGATTGAAACCATGAGTTCCAGCTTTCTGAGAGTATACTATGGGTGGGCAATACCTAAATTAAAATGCAGGACCAAGAGGATTTGGGATGTTGAAAAAGAAAGGACTGTGAGGTGTATTGCCTAGAGTGAAATGTATATGGACAATTTGTGCATATATGGCTATGATGGCCAAGAAGGGTAGCTGTTTAACATGTCAGCAGGTTAAGATTAAGCCTTGCTTACCTCCAGCATAAATCATCACTCTTGTGGCCTTGACTGTTTTGCAGAAATGATATTTTCCCTCATGTTTAGAGTCTGTCCATTGCAGTGCATTTTCCTGAATGCAGAAGTTGTGGTAGATATTATCCTGGTGCCATTAGCCTTCTCATTTTAGAAAAACCTATCATCTGTGATAATGAATAAACTTGAAGTTCTCGTATTAATATTTTTAATGCCTTGCACTTTCTATCTCTGCATACTCCAGTTTTTCCTTCTGCCTAGAGCATTTCCCATCTCTGCCTGGCTAACTCTACCTACTCTTAAAAGTCAAATTCAAAGTGCCATCAGCCTCAAGATGTGTTTGCCAAGCCTCACCAGCAAAATTAATCTCTTCCTTGTCTCTTCTTCTCTAGCTCTCTGTTTATGCACCTTCTTGAGCAAGGATCATGGTTTGCCTGGCCCAAGGGCAGCTAATTCTCAGGAAAGATCTTGATTCTTTTTGCATTGCCGGTACATTCAAAGTAAGAACAATTGCTGGTTTGACCTTATAGTCCTCATGGGGCCCAACAAAGTGCCTTGTGTATAATAGGTTCTTAAAAACTATTTGTTGAATTGTATTAGATTACAATTTATAAATGTTCATAAATGAGAGGGTTTACATGGTTTACACACAAAAAAATCTGTTGGGATAAAAATAGGCAAACAACAAGAACTTAAGTTGAAAGGTTACTTCTTACACAATGAGATTTTGTCTTTTTGGATTTTTGGAAGGCCTCTCAGAAGCAGTGCTTCCTAAAGATCCTACTGCTCTAGTGTTTTGCCCACATGCTAAAAGGCATCAGAATGGATTTTGATAAAACAGAATATTTTTAGGCTTTCTAATCAGCCCAGTCTGCCAAATTCTTGGCCTTTTGGTATGTGCTGCTGAGTAATGTCAGATGCCCACACGTACACACATTGACATTTACAAGGCATGAGGTGGGCTCAGCCAAGTTCACAAACAAAGCCCCCCTTTTGATTGGTTCACCAGAACTTCCTCAGATGCATTTATTTTTTGCGACTGGAGGGACTGACAGGCGGCTGGTATCAAATGAATTTCCATTCATTTCTTTACTCCAGGAAATAACATCTACGTACAAGGGCCAGATACTCTGTGAAGCTGTGGATTCATGAGGTTACATACGCAGCGGCCCGGGGACCCGGGGCTGCTCTGCCCTGGGCGCTGGCGGAAGCCGCACGTAGGCTAGGGCTGCTCGGCACTTCTCTGGTGTGGGAGTCGTGGTGATGGACGTGAACAGGGCCCTGCTCCAAACACCTACTGAATGATTTTAGAGAATTCCAGACAAAAATCCGAGAGGTCTACCTTCTTCTTTCTGAAAATGAGTGTCTTTTACCTTAAACAAGAAAAGAAAAATAGTAAATGAAAGGGAAGCACTATTTTACTTCGGAGCTCCTTAGAAACATCTGAATATACTTAGTAACTTCTGAAATTCCATGGCCTTTTCAGATGGAACAGCATCTCGAAGAGGAGAGAGCAGGACAGTGTGTGTGTGTGTGTGTGTGTGTGTGTGTGTGTGTGTGTGTGTGTGAGTTTGAAAGGTCTGAATCTGTGTCTAGACAAAAATAGGTAGGTTATATGAAATAATCTTATAAGACTAAGCAAAATGAATTCTATTTTCAAAATCGTGCTGTTTTATGAAAGGTGTTTCTTTTCACATTACATGGTTAACTCTAAGAGTGGTGACTAGCTCAGGAGATGAAGTACTGCTGAGAATTCAAACTGCTTCTCTTGAAGGCAAATATAAGATTTATGAGTTCCTTGACATTGTTTTCCTCTTTAGTCCCAGGATACCACCAATTGCACGCTTTCTCCAGCAGGGCTGAGAAAGTTAACCCTTCTGCTCTGACCAGGGCTCCACAGGATGGGGAGGCTCCGGGACATACCGGGCAGTCTATCTGCAGGAATGCACACACTCACAATGGAGGGTACCAGGGATGCGGAAACATCTGAGCCATGTCCTGGCATCGTTTACCTCCTAACTCTGAAGAATCATTACCGTTAAATTTTGAAGTCATTCTGTGGAAAGGAGGCTGTTGTGATGCCCGTTCAGAGCCTAACCACAGATGGAGAAGGATGGCATCACTTTGTGCATGGGGACGGCGGGTGATACTGGGCCAGACCCCCTGGCCTCCGCAGGGTGGTGCTGGCTGCAAACTGTGCACTGTGACAGCACTACCGCCTCACCTCTTACATGGCTTTCTACTTTTCAGTTCACCTCATACTCACTGTCTTTATTTATTTCCTTGTTTCAGTAACTGGTCACATGGGTATTTATTTATTTAAAAATATTTTTTATTGAAGTGTAGTCGATATACAATATTATACTGATTTCAAATGTACCACATAGTGATTTGACCGTTATCTACATTATTAAATGCTCCCGCCAATAAGTGTAGCCACCATCCATCCCCATAGAAAGATATTACAATATTATTGACTGTATTCTCTATGCTGCACTTTCATCCCCATCACATGCACTGTCCTTACAATGGCTCTGGGAAACACCCACCGCCTGGCCTCATTCCTTCTCTCTCTTCATTTCCCCATTGGAGGATGACATGTGTTGCAGTGACTTGCCTAAGGACACACAACCAGTAAAAGACTGGATCTTTAAATTAATTAATGGAGTGGAACCCTGTTTCTTGATGGCTCACCCAGGACTCTGCCTGCTGTGTATAGGCAGTCAGGATCCCAGCCAGATGGAATGGATGCAAGTAGGATCATGTAAGCATGCTCTCTAGTGGAAACGCTTTCTATTTTTTTTAATGATAGAAGAAAACATGTACTATATTACAAGAATAATAATTTTCAAGACGTGCCCCTGGAAGAAGCTTCAAGATTATTGTAGGGCTTGTCTATGTCTGAGTCACAGTTAGAACTCAGTCTCACCCACCTAAGTTAAAATGTCTTATTGGGACTTCACGATGTCAGGGATAAGGCACAGCCGGGTGAGATGTTATTTACTGAAATAACAGCTATTTATTTGATCTTTTAAACTATTATAAAGATCAGTTGATTCACTCTTTTGTCGTTAGGATGACCCAGATAACCAGACTCATTACTCTGCTAAAATAGCTCATTAATGCTATTTAAAGGCATTTCAATTTTCTATTTGCCTCAGCTCTGTAATAATGGACGTTTTTTGCTTTGGGGCCAACTAGTCTGTTCACTGGAAAATAAGAACTGAGAAAATGTAGATGACAAATTGGTTTCAGGACTTAAATGCAGCAACTTAATTTTAGAGCTTTAAAAAAATTGAGCGAGAACCAGTCATTCCACAAACAAGATAGTCGACTAATCTGACTGTTTTTAGACTTTAAAGTTAAAGATTTTGATATTCTGTTCTGTTTATTATTTTCCTATATCCTGTGTATGAATTGAAAGTTTTCTTTCTTAAACAAAATTTGCTCACTGTGGAACATAGATGTTAAAAATTGGCTTTTTAATTTTTAAAAAATCTACATCTTCATTTGTAACATCTATGTGTCCTTAACCAAATATATTTAGGTACATGATTTTAAAAAAGAAAGGAAAAGAAAAATATTTTTAGTGTATTACTTCTAGAATAATCCACGGTGGAATTTTTAATCAGCACGTTACCTATATTATTCTTCTCTTTCAATCATTCTAAGCTCAACAAAGTCACCTTGAACAGTAGATATATTCACAAGCATCATACCAAATAATAGCTGGTTCTTTTCAATATCATTTATGAAATCATAGATCCAGTAGGAGCGAACAGCCCTCAGAAGTACTAGATAATGAATATCTCAGGATTTCCCTGTGTCATGATACTCAAGTAATGCATCTTAATATTCTTTGAAGCCTCCAACCGTGGTGAGTTTGGAAGAGTGTTTGAAATGTTGTGCAACTAATATCAAAAGCCCGACTATGTTTTGGTTGCCAAACATTCTTTCTTTCATTTTTTTGTAAGAGAGACTGAACCAGGTTCTATTCTTGGCTCTGATACCAATAAGTTGTATGAATGTGGAAAGTCACTTAACTCCTCTGAGACTTTGTTTTCTAATCTGTAGAATAATTTTGGCCTAGAAGACATCAATGGTTATTTACACAGTTATTACATTTTTCTATTATATTGTCAAGTACTATATTGTGATGTTCTACACAAAGTGGGAACCTTACAGCTATAGCTTAAAAATCTTCAGGGAACCTAATTTCACGCTTAGAAGACTGTTCTTTTTTATTTCAAACTCATTCATGAGGTTTCTATGTGGTTTTATTTTTTCTTATTTTAATCTAGACATATGCCTGAATTCCTTCAAATATTAATGTATCTTTTCACTGAGTTATGAATACTATAAGTTCATACATTGTGTATTTCAGAAATATTTACTTGTCCGTTAGTCCTTTCTACCTTCAAAGTGAGCATAGATTGCTTCTTAGCAAAGCAATGGCCCATTCAATTAGGGTAGTTAAAATAGTGATGATGAAACAACTGACTTAATAACTGATTATTTTTATTTTTCAACTAGTTGTTTTGGTGTGTAAACACACAGTTTGCTGTCTCATTAGAGATTAGGCAGATTTTTCAAAGAGAACGCTGTTGCAAAGTCATAGAAAACACGTCTGATGTTCTTGTAAAAGATGCATAATCTCTCTCTGGTTATACTTATTCTAACTTCTTGGTAGACTCATCAGTTTCAATGGCTGAGAGCCATATCCTCTTAGTCATTCCCTGTAATACTCATCTTGCTTTTGAAACTACCGTCATTTTCACACTGTGAGCAAAGACCACATTATAATAGCAAGATTGCCTCTTCGAGGGTCAGACTCTGAAGATGAAGTTTAAGGTTACCAAGTGCCTAACAATATGGATATTCACACTTCTTGACTGGAATCTCAAACTTAAAAAAACTCCACTCTTTTTAAGAACAGTTATAGGTTCATAGCAAAATTGATAGAGGGACAGAGATTTCCCATATACTCCTGCACCCCCACATACGCAGAGCCTCCTGTTATACCAGAGCAGTATGTCTATTATAATTGATTCAGTTACACCAACACATCACAATCAAAGTCAATACTTTTCCTTTTGGTTTACTCCTGGTATTATATAGTCTATGAGTTTGGAAAAACATATAATGCCATGTATCCATCAGTATAGAATCATAGGGAGTATTTTTACTGCCCTAGAAATCCTCTGCCTATTCATTCCTCCCTCCCCCCACCTGCTGGCAACCACTGAATTTTTACTGTCTTTGTAATTTTGCCTTTTCCAGAATGTCATGTTGTTGGACTCACACAGTATATAGCTTTCTCAGATTGGCTTCTTCCACTTAGTAATATGTACTTAAATCTCCTCCATGTCTTTTCATGCCTTGATAGCTCATTTCTTTGTTAGCATGAATAATATTCCACTTCTGGCTGTGCCACAGACCATTTATCCATTTACCTACTGAGGGACATTGTTGCTGCTTCCAAGTTTCGGCAATTATGAATAAAGTGGCAATAAACATCTGCGTGCAGGTTTTTATGTGGATGTATATCTTCAGCTCCTTTGGGTGAATACCAAGGAGACCACAATTGCTGGATCATATGGTAAGAGTATGTTTAGTTTTGTCAAAACAGCCAAACTGTTTCCAAAGTGGCTAGATCATGTGGCATTCCTGCCAGCAATGTATGAGAGTTCCTGTTGCTCCGCATCCTTGTCAGTATTTGGAATTGTGAGTATTTCAGATGTGGCCATTGTAGACTCACTTTTTAAAAGTTGATATGGCTGTGAGAGACTTTGTGTGGAATTTTGGCTGTGTGTGTCCTTCATGCCAAGAAATAGGTCTGTGCTCTCAAGTATTTTCATATGGACCCTGGGGGTAAGTATCTTGGATCCTCTGACCTTGAAGAACTTATTTCAGAGTTCTGTTTCTCAGTTTCCTCCTCTAGAAAATGAGACAATAATAGTACCAACCTTACAAGTTTGTGTGAAAATATGTGTGGAACAGTGGTTGGTACATATAAAACACTATGTAAGTACTACTATGATTATAGAGATTCCAATCATTATTTTTGCTGTTGAGAAGCAAATCATATTCTTGTTTGTGATGGAGGCATAGACTCATAGGGTTTTGGGGCTCCAAGGACCCTTAAAGGGTAGAAAGCCCAACCTCTTGGCCAATGCCTGAATTTCCTGCAACAGCAATATTAGGAAGTAGAGCCAAGTTGGAGAGCTGTATACAGCCTTCCACTGCGTGGGCAAAGTGACCCTGCATCAGGAATCCCAGATACCAGGTCTCCAAAGTCTTGATAATACCTTAAAAGTAGATCACAAAGTGCATGGTGTTTATTATGCAATAAGATTTACCAAACATCTAGATCAATTTGCTCAAATATAGATGATTTAGTGGTTTTGGTAACATGAATAATTCAAGTATTTGGAGAAAGCAAACCAGAAAATGGAAATTCTATAAAAATTCTATGGAACAGAGCAGGAATATTCCCACCCCACCCTTGACAGTGGAAAGAGAGACCAAGTTTTAATGCAGCTGAGCTCCATATAATTGATAATTGAGCATGTTTTCCCCAAGGATGGAATATTTCTTTCCATTTCTCTATTTCCAATTCACACATTCTGTGTCATCTAAAAATAACTTGAGGAAAAGAACTGAGTGGTCCAATATTTGATGGAAACTGGTGTAAAGAGCAATGGCATTGGCAAAAAGGAGAAAAGAAAAGAACTTACTCCGGCATACACCATTCATTAGATGTGTATATAAATCTGCAAGCAGAAGATGCTCTGTATCTAGAGGGATTTTCCCTTCAAAGTTTTCAGAATTAAATAACATGAACATTCACTTTATACTAGCAGTGTGGTAGGAATATTGTGATGCCAGAAAGTAACTTTGTCTTTATGTCTGGACATTTCCTTTGAGGGCTGTGTACCACTGTGGGTCTTTTTTTTTCTTTCATTTTCATATAGGATCATCCAAAGCAAGCTAATGTGTATTTCAAACATCATTACCCATGGGCTTGGAAGGCTTTAAAGCCGATCTGTGCAGACTGCACTAAATCCCACATAGATTTAGAGAAGCTATTCACAAGGGATCTGCTCTAGCACTTTTACAGATGAGTACTGAGAGCCAGTGAGGATCAATAGCGTGACTGCAGTCACACAATCCGAAAGACAGAACGGGCTTCCTGCCTGGGTCTTACAGCACAAGACTAAATTTGCTTCTCTTCACCCTGAAACTTTCTGCTCCTCAGACCACAGCAACCCCTGATCTCAGCATTATTTTTAATTCATTTTTTCCACTTTGCTTCCACATCGAAAGCATCAGTTACATCTGTAGATCCCATGATCACAGCATACATACCCACCATATGCAGTAGACCCCTCCAGGTATGTCCATCCCATTACTATCAGTCAGTCATCACTGCATCTTGATGCACTATTGCAAGAGGCTTCTTCCTCTGTAGAAGAGAGATAGGCTAAAAATAGTGTCTACCTCATGGAGCTGCTGAGACACTGAACTGTGTAGACATGGTAACAGTGATAAAGTGCACAGACCCTGCCTGCCACAGAGAGCCATGTAAGTGCCAGCTCTTCTTACTGCAGGATGTGTATATATTATTTACATCCATATTGCTTTGTTTTATATATAGAAAACATGACATTTATATGCTTTCATTATTATATATACTACATTATATACATAGTGTTAGCTACTTTTGTTATTCTATGATTTGGTGGTGTAACAAATAAAATGTACTATAAGATTTGGGAAATAGCATAAACTAGATGCTAGCCATTCCTTTCTTAGTTGGCTCTTAAGATTCAGCCCAGTTCCTCCGGCGAGTTAGTCTTCCTTCCTCCCTCCCTTCCTCTCCCTCCCTTCCTTCTACTTTAAATAGGTTTTATGTATTGTTTGTAAGAACACTCAGCATGAGATGTACTCTCTTAACAAATCTGTAAACGCGCCATACAGTATTGTTAACTAAAGGCACGATATTATACAAAAGATCTCTAGAATTTACTCGTCTTGTATAACTGAAACTTTACGTAACACTTTTGAAGTAAATAGCATCGGAACAGTCAGCTACCACAAGCGTCCTGAAGGTGGCAGCAGAGGGTTTGGAAAATGCTCCAGGACTTTGTAGACACGGTATACGATTGGAAGGGGTGGGAAAAGTTACCCTATGGGCCTGTTTTGGTATCTTAAAATTCCCTTTCATTATTATTATTGCTGGGAAAGGGTGTGCCACGATATTTCGGAAAGCTTCTCTAATGCAAATGATATCTGGGAAGCGAGAGCTGCTATTACTCATTAAAACCTCAGGCAAAATGAGAACATTAGTGCTTTAATAAGATGCAAGGAAGTGGAACTGGTGGTGGTGACAGAGGGCGAGTGGCAGGAAGAAAATGGCTTGGGTTTGGATGGGCACTTCTTTGGCCCCAGGACTCCTTGATTTGTAGCAAGGGGCACAGCCACGGACGTCAGAGTGAACCCTCTAAATCTCGCGGCCAGAGCAGAGACCCCTCTTGTCCTGGTCTAAGGCCTGAAAGCCTGAAACAACCTTATCCATTAGCTTTAAATAATATGTAGATTCTACAGCGTCTGTGTGTATAAATCAGATTCTTGGCATCTATTAGAGACCAGGGGATTGGTGAAATGGGTAAAAGGAGACCAGAAACATTGTGTTGAGGGTTCGAATGGGCATTCTCTGCAACTAAATATGTAATACTTCACATACACCACTAGATGGCAGTATTGCACCACAGTACCCTGCACAATCACAGGTCTCCCATTTGCAGCAGTGATTGAAGTTATGCTTATTAAGGAGCAGTTATT